>KN493199.1:0-19926 GCA_000787155.1 Scartelaos histophorus | reverse complement strand
CTCGCCCCCTCGTCTCCTCCCACCCCCGCTCTCCGTCTGACCCAACTCTGCGACTGTACGCTCATTAGGACGCCGATAGTCTGGGCCGGTTTTTTTGTACGACACACTTATGACTAATGAGAGAGACGCCATACACAATGTTCCACAGGCGGAAATCTGAAACTGAGATCTTTAGATTTCTGCCAACAAATGTGGACTGAGGCATGGATAAAAAGTTTGCAGGATATAAAGATTAAACTCTATCTATTCATAATCGATCAGAGAATTTTATGGTTATGTTTTGTGTTTTTTTCGACATATTTTAGTGATATAATGGGGTTAATTCAACTTACACTACTGTTAATTGAACTTCCCAAATGTTCATTCAACTTCCCTTAGTGTTAATTTGGCACCTTCCACCCACCACTTCAAACTCCTGCCAAAAAAGACCAGTTTTGTACATAATTTCATCTTAAATTCACCGAAAGTGTAAAAATAAAGCATCTCTCTATGTGTTGTTTAGCTAAATCAAGATAACCCTACAAAGTGTTAACCGTACTGTTAAGCGTACTCTCAAAAATGTTAATTTAACTCTGATTTCAGGGTTAAATGGTTACTTTGGTCTAGTGTTAATTAATAAACATTTCCGAAAAAGCTAACAGATTGGACTCATATAATCCCAGAGAAAAAGAAAAAGTTGATTCTGTGAGAGTCAATTTTAACACTTCACTTTTGCTGTGTTGGCGATCATCATGATTAGGGACGGAACGTTACTTTCACAATATGATTTTTATTACGATATTTTGTGAACGGTAATAAAATTGTGAAAATGCTACTTTCTTTTTAAAATGCCTTGACAAGTTTTCGGTTCTGTAACTAAACTAATACAATGTAAAAGTGCTTAATAACTTCTATTTCTTCATGTAGACTCTGAGACACTGAAATAAAGCAAAGAATCATGGTCTGTGTAGTTCTGTTAGTTTTAGCTGTTACTGCTTGATGTAACGGTGCATTCTATTGTGTGAGAGACTCTGGGAAAACAGACTTTTGCCTCGAAAAATGGAACGGCCAATCAAATTGGGATTCTGAAACACAAACTCGGACTGATTTGGTGGATTTATTTTAAAGCAAAAATGTCGGGTAATACGTAATGATACAATAGCCACTTCTGCTAACGTTAGTGTTACACCAACACAAATGTTAAGTTATGGTAGGTTCTGGCTAGCTTACATGGTACTGTAAGCTAGCCAGAGTTATGGTAGGTTCTGGCTAGCTTACATGATACTTGAAGGAACAAAATTGTGCTTCTATCATGCGCCATGTTGTGGCTTTAGCTACGGCGACAAATGAAAGTCAAAAATGTCCGAGCGATAACTTCAGTTTCAGTGACTTTACTGAAAAAAAGCTCCCGGTGTCAAATGATTCATTTTGTTAAACCCGTCTTGTTCTTCTGATGAGCTGTAGAACATGTTTTTTAAATGCCTGAGCACCAGCGCCATCTATGGGTGAAAATATCTGCTACAACTGAAAGAAAATATCCTTTTTCTGGTTTTAAAAAACAAAAGCAACTATTATGTAGCCTTTTAAACATGAATTTACTGTAGTCTTGTAACGAATTCAGTATTATTATTTATCAATTTATAATTTTAATTGTGGAATACCAAATGAACAAACCATTTTTAACCTTTTTAAACCTCATATTCAACAAACCATCTTCAGTCATGGTCCTGGAGTAGTTTATGTGCTGATATGGTTTGCTTATGCTCTTCATAAGATAACAAAATCAACTTTATATTTTCCCAATGCGTTTACAATGGATGTTGGGAGAAGCGACTCGGATTTATCCACAACCGACATTCAAAAGAATGTGACATGAAAAACAACCAAAAACATGACATACAACTTCAAATTTGAGTTTTAAAGGAAATGTTTGGTATCTTCAGCCATCACTGTCTGTAGTTGTAGGAGTGGAGTCTGTTTAGAGCACAAAGGAAACAAAATCCAGGATTGCGTTTGTAAAGTTGTTTAATTAAAACTTCAGAAGTAAAAAATTAAAAGTAGAAAACACAAAAATCTCCAAATAGCGACTAAGAACACATAACGCCTACAGATGAACCGATGAAGAGCAGAGGAGAACACAGGGGTCTCGTTTCTCTTCCCTCGCTTCCTTCTCCTCGATTCCTCTCCCCGATCCTCCATTTTCCAGCTGTCAATCAAACGGGTCGTACGAATTGACGTCCCAAAGAAAACCACGGAATGTTGGAGTAAACTTAAGGGAGGTTTCAGGAGCAGCCGCCAGAGAAAAGAATCAAACTGTAGAGTCTCAGTGAGGAGTTTAGATCCCCCCTCTTCGTTGTGTCTCCTCTGTGGGCGGGACTTCCTCACCCATTTCCCAAAGAACCAAGGAATCGAAAAGAAGGAAGCGAGGAAAGAGAAAGGAGATACAGCCGCGGTGTATACGCACAACGACAGAAAGTACAAAATAAAAAACGGGTTTAGAAAAGGTCAAGAAAATGACCACCATGTCTCTGTGGTCCAAAGAGCTCCTGGAGGTGTTCGCAGCAGCAAACACATGAGCTTTGTTTTTAAATCAACTACAGTGCCAGGGTAAGAATATTCTAAAACAGTATTTTTTGTTCTTACAGGTGCTCCTGACTCTTTGTAGGATTTGTTATTCCAGGAGAACATATTCAGTTAAGAAAGGGGTTTGTGAATGCCAAAAATGATCATAAAAGACCTTATAGGGGAACTCCAACACGTTTGAAGCTAAAGTCCATTTCTAGAGGTGGTTAATACTGTCAGAGGGCAAAAAAAGCCGACACATGCTGCTGCAGTGCGTATGTCAAGCCAACTAGTGTGGTGATGGGGGCAAGTTCTTAACTTCCACATAAAACGCCAATTTGCACAGAGAAGAAGCTTAACACCACTTTGTAACACATCTTACAACAGCCACGAGTCGAACAAACAAAACTCTCTGCCTGGTTCACTCATTAGTGTCGGGAAAGGTTATAACTTTATAAGCAGCTTTACACTCACCTCTGTTGATTTCCCACAGCGCATGCGAAAGCCCAAAAGATTCGATTGCCAATGCCGTTTCTATTTCCATTTACGAGTGAATTATATTTTTTGAAAAACACTGAGGTTAAGTTTTTAAATCAACACCACAATATTGCAGAACATGTAAACAGCATGGAGAAGCATTGGGTAGAGCTTTCTAGCTTTTGCAGGCTCCTTCTGGTCTGACCCCAAACTGAACTCTCGCTCTGAAATCACGTGTGAGTTTGTTGTTGCAGGACGTTGAGATGCTGCAGCGGCAAAAAGCGAGTAGCCCCCAGCAGTCACAAGTGGGGATCCACGACTGACTGTGAAGAAGAAGAGAAACTGAAAGTTGTTGAAAGAAAATATGTTTTTTCAAAAAATATAATTCACTCATAAAAGGGATCAGAAACAAAACTGGCCATCGAGTCTTTTGGGCTTTCACATGCTTAGTGAGAAATCAACAGAGGAAAGTGTAAAACTGCTTATAAAGTTGTTTTATAATGTTTCCACACAATAATGAGTGAAAACTGGCGTCACATTTTGTTTGTTTGACTGTTGTAAGATGTGTTACAAAGTGGTGTTAAGCTTATGAATGAAACAATAGGGTAGGAGGGTGGGGGGTGGGTTGCTGTTTTTAATAACTGTTCTTTCTTCTGTTGCATGTGAAGCACTTTGTGATACATTTCAAATGTATGAAAAGTGCTATACAAATAAAGTTTGACTGATTGATTGATTCTTCAGTTTGCAAATTGGAATTTTACGCGGAAGTTAAGAACTTGCCCCCATCACTACACTAGTTGGCTGTGACAAACTCACTGCAACAGCAAGATTTCCACAAGGCAACACTGATCTGCACTGTTTTTTGCGTTCTGACATTATTAATCACCTCTAGAAATGGGCTTTAGCTTCAAACATGCAGGACTTTCCCTTTATGTACAGATTTGTTTGTGTCCTGTAAGTCCATACAGCTTTATTTCATTATTATTATTTATTCCAGATTTTTTAGGCCAATATAGTGAATTCAAATGTTTATAATTTATAATAATAATCCACGTGTGACAAAGGTGATAATGACCCACACAGCAGATAAGAGCACAGCATGTCTTCTGTAAATAAATATCTTCTTTTTCACACTGACAGAATATTCACACAGCACCACCGTGTAGACCATTACCACCCAACCGTGACACAAGCAAGATAAGGACAGACCGAACAGAGGAGGAGGAGGGGAAAGGAGAAAGAAAGGAGGAAAAAAAAAAGAGGTCAGAGAGAGTCCGAAGAGCTCAGGGCTGGGATGGAGAGAAAAAGAAAAAGTGCACAATGGGCCCGTTGGCTGTGGCATTTGACTGTGGAGCAGACAAATCAGGAAGGAGGTGACAGTGAACGAAACAAAGACACCCCATAATCCACCGAATATTTATAACCCGGAGAGAGGAAGAGAGAAAGGAGAGGAGAGAGGGAGGAGAGAGAGACTAGAGGTATGGAGGGGGAGGGGACACGTACATTTTCTCTTTCATATATTTGCAACTTGGGTTCTTCTTAAAGGTCCTAAATTATGCCTGGGGCTTTGTTTTGTTTCAAGTAGTAGTGTTAGAAGTATTAGAAGTCGTAGTAGCAGTGGTAACAGCAGTAGAAATACTAGTAATTATAGTAGCAGAAGGAGCAGTAGTAGTAGGAGAAGTAGGAGTACTAGAAGTGGGGGGAGGAGTAGTAATAGAAGTATTAGAAGTCGTAGTAGCAGTGGTAACAGCAGTAGAAATACTAGTAATTATAGTAGCAAAAGGAGCAGTAGTAGTAGTAGAAGTAGGAGTACTAGAAGTGGGAGGAGTAGTAATAGAAGTATTAGAAGTAGTAGTAATAGCAGCTGCAGTAACATCAGAAGTAATAGTAGTATTAGTAATAGAAATAGTAGTAGTAGAAGTAGTAGTAGTAGTAGTAGTAGTAGTAGTAGTAGTAGTAATAGTAGTAGTTAGTAGTAAAAGTAGTAGTATTAATAGTAGTATTGTAGTATTAACAGTAGTACACTAGTAGTAGTAGTAGTTGTAGTTAGTAGTACAAGTAGTAGAAGTAGGATTAGTAGCAGCAGTAACAGCAGTAGTACCCGTAGAACCAGCAGTAGAAGTACTAGTAAATAATAGTAGTAATAGTAGTAGTAAAAGTAGTACAAGTAGGAGTTGTAGCAGCAGTAACAGCAGTAGCAGTAGTAGAACCAGTAGTAATAGTAGTAATAGTAGTAGAAGTAAAAGCAGTAACAGCAGTAGCAGTAGTAGAACCAATAGTAATAGTAGTAGAAGAAAAAACAGTAGAAGTAGTAGCACCAGTAACAGCAGTAGAACCAGTAGTAATAGTAGTAATAGTAGTAGAAGTAAAAGCAGTAGAAGTAGAAGTAGTAGCAGCAGTAACAGCAGTAGCAGTAGTAGAACTAGTAGTAATAGTAGTAGAAAAAAAAACTTATGCGTTATGAGCAGCAGAAAAAAAAAACCCCTTCCACAAGTCCAGAAGTACCAGAGCATGTAATTGTACGTGTAAATGCAGTTCTACAGCAGTACTTTCTGAGCTGCTGACATACTTCAGTGGAATGACCTAAACTAAACAGTCTAAACAAACTCCTGATCTGAGCCATTCACACTAATGGAATTTCTCCAGTTAATAGACCGCTCCCAACACCATGTACACAACAGGCCTCCACACACACAATTGGGATTTCAATCCAAACTAATGGAGTAATAGTACTTGCTCTTGTAATACTAATAGCAGTATTAGTCATTGTAGTACTAGAAGTAGTAGTACTAATTGCAGTAGTAAGAGTAATACTTGCAGTAGTGGTATTAGTAGTAGAAGTATTAGTAGTCTTTGTTGTTGTAAGAGTAGTAGTAGTTGTAGCAGTAACAATAGTAAAAGTATAATGGTAGTAGTAGTAGTAGTAGTAGTAGTAGTAATAGTGGTAGTAGTAGTAGTGGTAGTAGTAGTGGTAGAAGTATTAGTAGTAGTAATAATAGTAGTAACAGTAGTAGTAACAGTGCTACTAGTAGTAGTAGTAGTAGTAGTTGTTGTTGTTGTTGTAATGGTAGTAGTATCAGCAATAACAGTAGTAGTAGCAGTAACAGCATTAGTCGTAATATTAGCAGTCGTAGTGGTAAGAGTAGTTAAAGTAGTAATAATTGTCATAGTAGTAGTGGCAGCAGTAGTAGTAGTAATAGCAGTAGTAGCAGTATTAGTAGTAGTAGCAGAAATAGTAGAAGTAGTATCACTAACAGAATTAGTAGTAGTTGTAGTAAAAGTAGTAGTAATAGTGATTGTAGTAGTAGCAGTAACAGCATTAGTAGTGTTTGTACTAGTAGTAGTAGTAATAGTGATAGTAGTGGTAGTAGCAGAAGCAGAAATAGTAGTAGTGGTAGCAGTAACAGCATTAGTAGTGTTTGTACTAGCAGTAGTACTAATAGTGATAGTAGTGGTAGTAGCAGAATCAGAAATAGTAGTAGTGGTAGCAGTAACAGCATTAGTAGTTGTATTAGCAGTAGCAGTAGCAGTAGTAGTTGTTGTTGTTGAAATTCCCATTAATGTGATTGTGTCCAGTTAATAGACCACTCCACACAGTCTTCGTCTGTCGGTTTCTACGGCGACAGATCCGTCTCACAGCAGAATTTACGAACAGATTGAGCACTTTTCACTTTTTATCCCCAGAGCTGAATCGCTTTCGTGTCCGATCATTTTCACTGGGAGGAAACATCGAGTCTTGGTATTTGTTGATCAAGTTGAAAGTTTCTGACCTGTAACATGGTTCGTTCTCGGGGAAGACAGAAAGGTTTAATGCCATACCGTGAAACATTTGAGACACAAACAATCTCAAATCATGTCCATGGAGAAAAGCCTTCGACGGACGCTCCACCAGAAAAGTTACACACTGCACATTTCAAACCAAGATTTCTCTACGGTACGAGCCCATACGTCGGTTCATTTGCCTCATGCTATTTCGTATTATTACCTCCAGAATCCAGGTCTGTGAAGGTCAGTATTTATCTCGTCGCACACACGCTAATGAAAATTGAAATTGAAAAGGTAGTAGAAGAAAAAAAACATGCTTGTACAGGGGAATTAAAATGCTAATGTGTCCGAGGTATAGAATTCAACGTGCGCTCTGCTCCCCCTGTGGATTGTGGGTTACCTGATGCCGTATCTTTTTAATTACGCTTCTCCGTACACGGCGGGCGCTTCGATCTGGGCGCTGGGAGATGGTATCGTGGTAGGATTCCATAGGGTGCTCTCTTTTTCTCTCGTGTATCGGTTAAGAAAGCGTTTTTCTAATGGTAAAGAGGTGTGACAGATACGAGCTGCTATGGACACGTATGGAAAAGATATAAGGATCATTAGGAATGTTCCGCAGTAGCATTTACATGTTTTTAATTCTGAATGAAATGTTCTGAATTAAATAGTTCAGCATTAACATATTCTCCTTTGAGTTTCCGAATTGAGGTTTACACTCGTTAAACTCGTTAAATCTCCTTTATGGAATTGGGCTGAGCGTCTGGGGGTGGGGAAAGGTTCTATTTGGACAGCAGGGGGCGCACCAACGCATCTACAGAAGAAAACACACTTCAGCTGCTACCAGCATAAGGGTGAGCCAAGAAATTGTTTTTTTTAGATTCTCTAGTTTTTGATGCGTTTATCCATCCGACTCACATCTTGGATATGACATTATGTCCGAACTTCAAGTGTTTTTTTATGTTTTGTGTGTCCGACTCAGAGACAAACATGGACGCTAACATTAAAGCTGTTGTTGCTGTAGCACTGGCCAAGAACCAGGCTCCAAAATAAATTTGTGCTTCAACTACACAACCTGGAGGAAGAATTCAGTATAAACAGTTTCATTCCAATATGGAACTCTGTATATGGACACGTATGGAAAAGATATAAGGATCATTAGGAATGTTCCGCAGTAGCATTTACATGTTTTTAATTCTGAATGAATTGTTCTGAATTAAATAGTTCAGCATTAACATATTCTCCTTTGAGTTTCCGAATTGAGGTTTACACTCGTTAAACTCATTAAATCTCCTTTATGGAATTGGGCTGAGCGTCTGGGGGTGGGGAAAGGTTCTATTTGGACAGCAGGGGGCGCACCAACGCATCTACAGAAGAAAACACACTTCAGCTGCTACCAGCATAAGGGTGAGCCAAGAAATTGTTTCGAGTAACCTCTAAAACATCTCCTTTTTCTTCCAAATTTCTTCCTAAATCATCTTTTGGAGCTAAAACCTAAAGCATCGGTCTTATCAAGATTATCTGAAACTTCTTTTTTACGATGCTTTGGTGGACCACCCTAACTGGCATCTCGGGTTGAGACCCAACAAGCATGAACCACTTGTAGCACTGGCCAAGAACCAGGCTCCAAAATAAATTTGTGCTTCAACTACACAACCTGGAGGAAGAATTCAGTATAAACAGTTTCATTCCAATATGGAACTCTGTATTTGGTTCCATATTTGGCCAAAATATTTGAGTCCAAATTTTCTGCAAATTCATTCATATTTAGAGGTTACTCAAGACAAATGAAAATTGCTCTAACTTGGTGACCCCAAAGAAATCCGTATTCGGTAAATTTGTAATTTTGAAAACACAAAAAGAAACTTGCAAAAAAATATTTAGAAAGGCCATGAAGCCCATAAAAAGTTACACAAAAATGTAAAATTTATTTTCAATTAATTTCCAGAAAATGACATGCAGCTTGAGCAACCTCTAAAGCATCTCCTTTTTCTTCCAAATTTCTTCCTAAATCATCTTTTGGAGCTAAAACTTAATGCATCGGTCTTATCAAGATTATCTGGAACTTTATTTTTTACGATGCTTTGGTGGACCACCCTAACTGGCATCTCGGGCTGAGACCCAACAAGCATGAACCACTAGAATTATTTTTAAAAAGAATAAATGTTTACATGATCCAGGAATAAATTCATACAGCTTTAAAATAAACCACCCACTTACTTTGGAATTAAGTTAAATTCCAAATAATCAGTGTTTACCTGGTCTATAAAAAGCTGAATTATATTTTATTCAGAATTAAATTATTTTTATTCAGAATTAAAGCTCTCATGTGAGCGTGGAAAGTGTGGTATTAAAGAGCTCATGTGTGTTGTCACAGAAATTTCATTCTTGTTCAAGCAATGTGAAAATGTGTTTGTCCAGAGCGTCCTGCACAGAGCTCTACACTGGCCACATGTGCTGCACTTACAGGACAACTCCATTAAAGAAGCTGAAAGTGCCAGTGCCTTTGCTGTTTGTGCAGAATATTGTCCCAACACCGAATGCTCTGATCAGAAGAGTTGTATAGAAACTTTTGTATAGAAATGTTCAAAGCGCCTGGATGACTCACAGAATCAAATTATAAATGTTTTCATAACCCAGAGGAAAAATGTACTGCTCAAATATGTGTTTTATTCTCAGAAGAAAAGTTAAGACTCTCATTGTAGTTTCAGTAGTAGCAGCAGTAACAGCAGCTGCTGTAATGCATTGCTTTTTGCTGTAACACAGTAGTGTAAGGCATTACAGAAAAAAATTGGTAATATTTTACATGTTACAAATGTCACTAATATAGTGCATTTTTAACCTGGATTGAAGTGGTGTTTTTTTTTTTTTCCTTCTTCATGCAAATTTGCTAAAATCACCACGAGATCAGCAATGGCAAAAAGTCCGATCAGATCAGAGCCCGGGGTGTAGTGGGCGTACGGTGGTGGGCACGGGCAGCGCCAGGCAGAAAGGTCAGTGGGAGACAGACGGGGCAAAAGAGACGACCGAGTGCAGAGGGAACACTAATGCCTAAAACTAACGTTTCTTCTGGAGATCGCACCTCCTGTTCTTGGGAGGATCCATCGCAAAAGAGAAATTCAGTTCTGCCACTCGAGTCTTTGAGCGAACAACAGAACCGTCAACAGAACTTTTTCCACACTGTCCGGGTTTGTGCCGTGCTGCAAGTTTGTGGTTTTCTGGTTCTGTTACATTTGCAGTGGATGTCCGGAGAACTGACTTGGATTTATTAACTATCGACACTCAATAGACTGCAGTGTTGGGAGTAACACGTTATAAAATTAAAAACGCAGTAGTGTGAGGCATTGCAGGAATAGTAAAAAATGGTAATATTTTACTCAGTACAAATGTCAGTAACGCATGTTACAATGTTTTTTAAACCTGGGCTGAAGTGGTGTTTGTTTTTTTTTTGTTTTTTTTCCTAAATTCCCTAAAATCACCACAAGATCAGCAGCGGCAAAAAGTCCGATTAGATCAGAACCAGGGGTGTAGTGGGCGTGGTACGCGGGGGTACGTCATCCACCCACATCGAGCGGGACCCGACGCAAAACACTGCAGCGAGAGACACATTTTGAAAGCTCTTTGTGGGTGGGAGCGGGACTGAAAATTCTGTATCGTGCAGACCTCTACCATGGAGATCGGGGTTCTCTCCCTTGAGTAGTTCTGGTTTAGACCTGGTTTAGATCTGGTTCAGTCCTGGTTCAGTCCTGGTTCAGTCCTTATGCGGGGCAAAGTCCCGGGGTTATATTGATGCTCAATACACCTGAGCGTCAGGGGCAGAGGTCTGATGGACACAGCCCCCCCGGGCTGAAGGTGTGATGGGGCCGGGGTTGGGTCCGGACACTTACCCCGTGACGGGGCTCTGTGGGAAGTCCACCAGGCGAGACTTTGTGTCCCCGATCCACGTTCAGCCGAACCCGCTGTGCAGGAGTCTTGGATTTACGTCACTTCAACCAGTTTTGTCCATTTTCAGGTGTGAGAGGAACACACTGGAGTGTGTATGTTCACAGCAGTGTGACAGTGCCCTCAGACTGACAAATCTGAGGACACTTTTTGGTGAGGTGAACTTAGAGGTAATGCAATAGTAGTGTAATGTCTTAAATTTTAAATACAGTAATATTGTAATGCAATGAAAAACTTTGAAATGACAGAAATAAGTAATAAATAACACATTACATTTTTGAAGTAACTGGCCCAACACTGGCAGCAGTTACAGCAGTAGTAAGAGTAGTAGTAACAGTAGTAGTAATAGTAGTAGTACCTGGCAAACTCACCTCCCTCCCCTTTTTCTTTCTTTCTTTCTCTCACTGTCCCACATCTCTTTTTCACTCCCTCTCTTCTCTCCATTTCTTATCTTTCTTTCTCTCTCTCACCTTCATGTCACTCTCTCTCTCTCTACGTCTCTCTCTCCCCCTCTCTGTCTGTATCTCTCTCTTCTCTCTTTTTCCTTCCAGCCTCCTCTCTCCCGCTCTCTTTTCCTTCTCACCACTTTCTCTCTACATGCCAAACTCACCTCTCTTTCTTTCTTTCTTTCTTTCTTTCTCTCTCTCTCCATCCCCCATCTCTTTTGCACTCCCTTCTCTCCTCTTTCTTCCATGTCTCTCTCTCTCACTTGTCTCTTTCTACATGCCAACTTCTTTCCCTCCCTCTCCCCTTTCTCTCATTTCCATGCCTCTCTCTCCCTGTCTCATCTTTCTTTTTCTCCCTTTCTTCTCTTTCTCTCCATCACTCCTTTCTCTCTTCCATTTGTCTCTCTCAACTTCCCAAATTTCCCTCTCTCTTTCTCTCTCTCTGTCTCATCTCGTCTTTCTCTTGTTTTTCTCTCTTTCTGCCTCAGAATGACAGTAAAATGAGATGCAGGTATAAAAGGGCAAAGATGCACGCTGGATGTCATGAATTGCCACGGTAACAGTCAATGGGTTCCCGTGACGACCGGGGGAGGGGCGGAGGCGGTTGCCATGGAGACTGTGGTGCAGCTGTCTGAGTGATGAGTGTGACGTCTGAGCTTATGGAAAAAGAAGTCAAGCTGTTTATCATATTTGCACGATGACAGAACAAGTTTTTACGCAGAGACCGGATGTTATTGCTTTACCTGAAATGTTCCACAGTGTGGCATTAAATGGCCCGTATGACACTGTTTTATGGTCTGTGTTATAATGTTTCCTCATCGCAAACAGACCTGGAGTTATGTTTTGTTTCATTTGCATCTGTTTAACACGCAAACCCTGCACATTTTGGCTGCATTCTTCTTTCAAACTGAAAACACCATGTTTCACCTTGTGATGTCATTAGGTGGAAGTTCTCCACTGTGTTTTTAAACTCCATATACCTTCACTTGGATGATTTTCTTGGATGATTTTCTATACACACCTTTACTTGGATGATTCTGATCTGGATGATTTCAGCCCTGGAATTACTGATTTCTGCTGAACTAAAAACTGCTACTTTATGACATCACAAGGTGGAGCAGGGTGTTTTGAGCTTTGGAAATATAGACAGACTCATTATAAAGGATTTCTTAAACATGTGTAAACTCCAGGTCTAATTTTGAGGAGGTAACAGCATTTTAACATGACTAAAGGCCAGACCCAGCCCCTATGAGCCCCTCTGCAGGTGGTGACCCTCCCCCTGATTGTAAACTGTTCATAGGGTGCGGCATGTTTTGGCAAAATGTTGGTGTTTTCTTATGTTTTTATTTATCTAATCGTAATTTCTGTGTACATTTTCTCAGGGTTTATAAGAGTCCAATCTCTTCTAGAGTTAATTTAACATTTTTGGAAATGTTAATTATCTAACACTGGACCAAAGTTCCTGTTCAACTCCAAAATCGAGTGTTATATTAATGTTTTGAGATTAAATGGATAACACTGTGTAGGGTTATCCTGATTTAGCTAAACAACATACAGAGGTGTTTTATTTCAAATAAAGTGTACACTTTAGTGTAGGGTTATCTTGTTTTGGCTAAATAACACACAGAGATGTCTTATTTTTACAATTTATTTAAGTTAATTTAAGATGAAATTATGTATGTACAAAACTGGTTCAAACTGGTCCTCTCTTGTGGGAGTTTGAAGTGGTGGGAGTGAGGTGCAAAATTAACACTAATGGAAGTTCAGTTAGCTTCAACCGTGTCAACTCTGAGAAATAATCCCAATGCAACCCTCTTTTCACCTTCAAATAGTTAGAATAAGACTTTTTGTGTTTCAAAAAGTGTCATTCCCCTCTGTCCCAGTTCTAGTGGCTGCTCCAGATACTGCAGCTCCTGGGAGCTTGAGCCCCAAAAGAATTCCCCCACAGAGCGCAATGCATTCTGGGAATTCAAACTGCCTGTGTTCTGACAGGGCACCCAGCTTTCACAAAGGTCGGATTTTGATTCTTTTCTATTTTCACAACATAAACTTAAAAAAATATAAATAAATAAATAAACCTGACCTATTGTGTAAAGGTGAGATTTTATATTTTTGAAACTTGTTTTTCTGCTTTATTTTGACATATACATTTATATAATTATGATTTATTTGACACTAGTCTCTTGCTCATTTTTGCTGCTTATTAAACATTTATTATTACAATTTATATTTTTACACTTTGTTATTATATTATATTGTGATGTGTGAGCTACTGTGTCCAGATAATTTCCCTTGTGGATCAATAAGTTTGTCGCATCTAAACATTATTTTTGTTAGCATTAGCCTAGCTCCGCTCTGAGTGCACACTAGCTCTGCTCTCACAGCTCTTGCTCTGATTGGTCCAAACGCTCCACACTTCACATTACAGACGTCACACAGGTGCTGATAGGCACAGGCTACTGAAAACAATACAACTCTGTCTCGGGTTCACTTTCAGATCTGATTATAGTTATATGCCTCAAACATGTTCCTCACTCCTGGTTTTCACATCATCTTTAAAATTTCGAGCTGATTTCCTCCTGGTCATTTGCACAGTATTTGACAGTGCAGCTCCAGTGTATTTATAGACGTCACATCTGCACACAGACGGCCTCTGATCTCTGTTACACTGATGCCAGGGGCCCTCTGCAGCATATGGGCCTCACACTGGTGCAGCGACAGCGAGGCCCCTGGATGTCGGCCCCGGGGGCACACAGAGCACCAGGACGGCCATATGATCACATCCTGAAGCACATCAGTGTATGGACGCCTGTATACGCACATGCTCATACACACACCAGGGACACAAACACGAACACTATAATAAGGTGTGTTTTACATTAAAGACACACTGTGGGACTTTGGTGTAATTTAAATCTTAAATGTAATAATTGCAGGACTGCAGATTGAAACTACCTATTTAACTATAATCTGGTGCGGAACATCTCTGTTATGATCTTAATGTCTTTGAACAGCAGTTGTTCATATAAAGACTAAACCAAACTAAAACTATGGAGGAAACATCGCCATGGTAACCCATAATAACAGATATTAAGTTCCTGCAGCCATCTGTTTTGACTGTCAAATTCTATACAGTAAATATATGGAGAGGACTATTTACTGTGGATGTCCTGGTTCAATACTCGTATCAAATACCAGCGTCTATAATGAACATTCTGCTGTATTGGACATCGGGTTCCAAATGTCGATTCAGTTGATATTCCATTTTGGTTTATATTGGTGTAGGATATAACTGATGTAAAAAGACAATTAAATGGACAAATTATTGCCCTTTAGGCAGATATCAGACAGAGAGAAGTTAGTGTCCATCAACAATCAGACCACAACTGAAGAAGCAGCCTGGATGAGCTGTGATGTCAAAAACTCAGAAGCCTTTGACAGGCTTCTCATGATCATGGAAATCCTGAAAAAGTAATGGACATTAAAAATGTCATTTTTCAGCCATGAAAAAGTCATGGAATTTTGGTATTTTAGTATCTCTTTCTTGTAACCACAGCGATTCTGTAATTCCTCATTAGACAATTCTGACTATTTCTGAACAACGTATGTGCCAGTGTCTCCAGTATGAATGTGACTCATGATGGGGAAGGGGTCTCTACTGCCCCCCACTGGCTGTGCTCACTGTTGGAGGGGAGGAGGGAGAGGGGTGGGTAAACTTTTCACATGTTTCATGTGTTTGCTTAATCCTACACTTGTAGGGTGCTGTAAATGAAAATTCACTTTAGGTCATGAAAAAATCATGGAAAAGTTTTGAAATGTTGTCAGTGAAAAAGAGTGGGAACCCTGCTTTTTCCAGTTGACAGAATTTAATTTTCTTTTGCTATGGATCCTAACTGGACAACTGAGGGATTAAGTGTCATATCTTTCAACAGAAAACTTACACAGTGCACTTTTTGCACAAAAGTACACATATACTATTAGAATCCCATACAAACGATTGAAAAACAGATAAAATAGTCCCTCATTTCAACCCAATTGACCAGCAAATGCATTGAAAGTGCATGTGAGATTCCTCCGCCGGGTCATTACACAAATTAAACAAATGAGAACAAACTTGGGAAGCGTGGAGACTGTCTTTGATCTTGTTTGTCCCCATACGCTATTCTGCAGCAACTCACGGTTTGACTAAAGAGCCACTGCGGGACTGAGTTTGAATAAACCAGTAACATAAGGCCAAAGCTCCAGGCCTCCAGAGGACTCCACCAGCTCTACCCGACCTAGGAGAGGCGATCGCGGGGACGTTTAGCCGTAACAAGGCCCTGGAGAGCCGAGTAGACAGAAGAGAGGGCAGAAGAACTCGTGTATTTTCAGTATCACACATGGAGATGGAGAAGAAGCGATGGAATATGTAAATTGAAGAAAGGAGAAGTATACGAGAAGATGTAGGTCAGGTGTTCAGGAGGGATAAGAACACTCCAACTGTACTCGGGAGACGACGTGTTTTCCTCACCACAATGAAGCTGAAGTACTCGAACGACTCACATTAAATACTTCTCAGACACCTGCTAATCCTAATCCTATCCCCTAATCCTAACCTCAACAAGATATTACTACATTTGTTTTCAGTTCTGTGTCATTTAGTTTCATTTTACAAAAAACATCATGAGCTCTATTGATCTTGTACAGTGTAAATTGTTGTATCTATAGTTGTAATTTGTTGTATGTATAATTGTAAGTTGTTGTATATGTAGTTGTAAATTGTTGTATTTATACTTGTAAATTGTATGTATAGTTGTAAGTTGTTGTATTTATACTTGTACATTGTTGTATGTGTAGTTATAAGTTGTTGTATTTATACTTGTACATTGTTGTATGTGTAGTTATAAGTTGTTGTATGTATAGTTGTAAGTTGTATTTATAGTTGTAAGTTGTATATTTGTACGTTGCTGTATTTATAGTTGTATGTTGTGTGTATATCGGTAAGTTGTTGTATTTATAGTTGTATGTTGTGTGTATATCTGTAAGTTGTTGTATTTATAGTTGTAAGTTGTATTTATAGTTGTTTGTTGTGTGTATATCTGTGAGTTGTTGTATTTATAGTTGTATGTTGTGTGTATATCGGTAAGTTGTTGTATTTATAGTTGTTTGTTGTGTGTATATCTGTGAGTTGTTGTATTTATAGTTGTATTTATAGTTGTAAGTTGTAGTATGTATAGTTGTAAATTGTTGTATGTACAGTTCTAAGTTGTTGTATGTATTATTATAAGTTGTTGTATGTATATTTGTAAGTTGTATGTATAGTTTATAAGTTGTATTTATACTTGTAAATTGTACATATAGTTGTAAGTAATTATATTTCTAGTTATACGTTGTTGTGCGTATAGTTGTAAGTTGTTGAATGTATAGTGATAAGTTGTATTTATAGTTGTAAGTTTTGTTTGTATAGTGATACGTTGTTGTATTTATAGTTGTGTACAGTTGTAAGATCTTGCTGCGTGGACAGATCATTTCACTGCCTTTGAGCCATTTTCTGATAGATTTAAGTGTTTATATCTTTCCGAGCGTATTTCCCGTATTACCTTACGTCATATACACGCTGTGTGATGACATCGGGAAAACAAGTGCCCAATAGGAACTTTATTTTCCGCCAAACACATGCGCTCAATACGTTTTCACTGGGCTAAACGTTGCCAAAGAGTGTAGTGAGACAAAATGGTTGTCTGCTCTGAGAGTCTATGTTGTAATGATTGGAAAAAGCCACTCTAAGTGCAGTTATTTCTCAAATAAATGGAAAATTATGCATATTGGTGTGCGTAATTGCAGCGGCTAGCAGGTTAGCAGTGTCCATTTATATATACAGTCTATGGCGGCCATTTTATTCACATTTTAGTGGTGTGGAATAACGAGAAAATGTCTGTAATATGCACAGTCAATGGGGATGTGATAGAGTTTACAGCGATATCTAACGAGTCCGTACAAACATTATTGTCACATTTTATTTAGTCACCGATATTATTCGCCCATTAACGGGAAGGTCATCTGTTCAAACCTCTGGGGCATGTGAAGCTGTGACACTGCACTTTGATTCACTATGGCAACCCCTGTCAAAAACAGAGCAATGCATCATGGTCACTGTAGTCCCTTGTCGTTGTTATTTTGTAAGATGAGCCTTTTGCTAACCTTCTGCTGTGCCTACTGTCCGCAGATATCCGCGATCGCCGCAAGAAGCCCGTAATGATGTTCCTCCACGGGGGCTCGTACATGGAGGGCACGGGGAACATGTTCGACGCCAGCGTGCTCGCCGCCTACGGCAACGTCATCGTGGTCACCCTCAACTACAGGCTGGGCGTGCTGGGTAAGTGTGCCCGCCGAGGCCCGCTTTAAGACCGTCTGCACCACATCACGAGCTTGGAATATTCTACACTGCAATTTTCTCTGCTCTGGCCAAGATTTCAAAGTTATATCAGGTTATTCATCTTGTTTTTAGATTTATTCTCTACTTACTAGTCCTGAGATTGCTCCATTCCCGTCTAGAGGGAGTTTATTTTAAGAGAACTTGTCGAGTAAAATAATCTTGCTGCATGGACAGATCATTTCACTACTTTTAAGTCATTTTCTGATAGATTTAAGTGTTCATATTTTAAATTTTGGCCAGGCTATTTTCAGTGGTCAGTGTAACATATTTAAAGTTGCATTGTGTAACTTTTTGGTTGGGGATCTACACTGGATACACAACGTCATTTCAAAGTGCTTTTTATTTTTACGTCGCAACCGTAACGTAAACGACGACCAGAAATACAGGCTAAAGTAGAGAGATTCTGTTTTAGAACTCGTTATTTTGTGTATTTTCCCACTTTTATTTTCAGCTTTTCTCCACAAACCGACTCTTAAATGTGCACGGTGTAACTTTTTTGTTCACTTTAAGCAGCTCTACTTTACATTTATTCAATTACAGGTGGTTTTATGACTCAAAAATACCTCAAAAAACAGGCATTCTGACTGTGAGCGGGGTCGCCTCTCCACAGATGTGACCTGTAACTTGGTCTGGTTTGGTCTCGGTGAAGATAGAAAGGTTTAATGTCACATCTCATACGTGGAGAAAAGCATTTGATGGAGCCTCCACCAGAAAAGTTACACAATGCGGCTTTAAGAAATTTTCATTACGTGCTTGTCGCTGATTCGTTTATTATCTGCAGTGTTACAGCAGTGCTACATGTGGTAATCCAATTCCAAAAGGGCGCTGAGGTCAAAAAGCTCTGGCTTGTATGAATGAGGCGTGCTCACGAGTGTTGCGGTGGTCGGAGGAGCTAATGGTGCAGATTAGCAGCCTCACTTCTGTCAGTCTGTCCCAGGGCAGCTGTGGCTACAACAGTAAATTACAAATGAGTGTGGAGTGAATTGCCACGTTCACATGAGAGATTTAATTCCAAATAAAAATCATTAAATTCTGAATAAAAATGAATTCTGCTTTAAAAAGATCATGTAAACACTTAATTCCTATTGAAAGTGCTTATTCGGACTTAACTTAATTCCGGAGTGATTGGTTTATTCAGATTTTAAAGCCAAATTAATTTATTCCTGGATCATGTAAACGTTTCTTCTTCTTCAAAATATGCAGGAGTGGGCTGAGGTAGAGCATCCGTCGACTCAGTTTGTCTTCTTCCTCCTTCTCAGACACTCTTCCTTTCTCCTCCTCAGCTCACTGACGTAAAGCGTGAGGATAGAATTCTCAATTATCATCAGAAACGCTGTGGAAAAAGTTTGGATCGTGTCTGTGGAGAATAGACAAACAGAGATGACAGAAAAGCAGTAAAATATGTTGGTGCGCCCTCTGCTGTCCAATCAGAACCCTTCCCCCCGTCCAGACCTTAAGCGGAACTAAATAAAGGCAATTGTTTTTTGGGTTTTTTTTAATTATTATTTTCACTTAAACGCATGTAAATGTTAATTCTGAAGTACTTAATTCAGAATCACATATTCAGAATTTAAAAACATCATGTAAACGTGGCTAATGAAGAATGTAATGTAAAGCAATTTGGGTCTATTATATAAATCAGATGTCATAATTATTGTTATAATCTGTGATGTTTGGAGGCTTATACTGACTCTTTCATTTAAAACGCACCCAGCTCTTGGTTTGTCTTAATTTTATTCCACTTTTAGTCCACTACTGGCCTTTAGAATGCAGCCGTTGTGTTTCAAGAGTCTATATGAGTACGCGCAGTATCATATCTCCATGTATGGATGTTCTCCCGGGGCTGGGTAAGTGCTGATGTGTAAATGAAGCTTCACTTACACGAGGAGGCTCACAGTCCTTCACACACACTGTACTCCACTCGAATTGACTCACACTGATCAGCGGCGTCAGTGGGTCAGCAGAAACGCTACTATCACTCGCAACTTTTCACCATTATTTATTATACTACAGTTATTTGCGGAACTTTTTGGGATATTTGGAAGCTCAGGGACCTCACTGAACTATCTTTTTGTGATAATACAGATACAGATGTTGAATGCTGTTGTATTCTGTAGAGTTCTGATGCTCCAGTTATTATAAAGACATTCTCTTTGTATGTTTGAGTTTATAAACTATAACATCAACCTGTGCAGGGATGACTGGTGGAAATTAGCACTAGCGCTACAACCTGGTACAAAGACTCTCTTCTGGTAAGGTTAATGTAGATTGTGCACTGTCCCTGTCTAAACTAAATAACTAAACATGCAGTTGGAGAAAAATAATAAATAAAATAATAAAATA
>JACN01101849.1:0-12244 GCA_000787155.1 Scartelaos histophorus | reverse complement strand
GATAATAATTTCTGTGTACATTAGGGGTCCAACATATATTGACAAAATTATACAATTTTTAGCAAAATCTTTTTGCATTATTCTGCTTTAGTCCTGGTTAAATCCCGGTATAGTCCTGATTTAGATGATGCTTGGTCTGTCCTGGTTTAGCCCTGGTCTAGTTTTCCTTAGTCCTGACGCTGTTTGTGTTGTGAAGTGTGGCCGCTCCATTAGCCTAAGCCTTTCTAAGTCCTTATGGTAAAACACTGAATCACTTCTACTCTTTGTGTCTTCTGTTTTGTGCTGGAAATACCAGTGCACACAGGTAGTTCTATGTCCATTGTGATGCTCTGTGTATGAATTTATGTTTCTTTGCAAGATGACAAAGCTACTATTTTTCAAAGTTATACAAAATAAGATTAATTTAAGCTGCAACCAAGAGACTAAGGGCATTTCAATCAATGTAACTACTATTATAAGAGAGAGATGAGGAAAACAACATTCATTTTCTGTCTTTCCAGAGTGATGTCAGATTAGTTTGATGATTTGGCAGATATTTTTGCTGATAAAACATTTTTCAGTGTCCCACAACAAAGAGGTGTCAAAGGAAACTGTCAGCACGGAGCATCAAAAAACCCAAGAACTTTCATCTGATTCAGCAACTTCCATGTTTATATTCCCGCTCCTCAGAGTCACACGACCTCACGCTGATATCTCTGCTCACCAAATGCGCAAAAACATTCCTCTAAAAGCGAAAGTAAAACAAAATGTAAAATAAAAAGCTTGTATCACTCTATTTTATTATGTTAGAATGTTCTGTCTTCTCTCAAACAGAAAACACCACAATTTCTACTGAATTTGACTTGAAAACTACCACTTAATGACATCACAAGGTGGAACAGAGCATTTTGTGGTCTGGAGATGTAGATATACTAATAAAAAAGGAAATAAAACAACTCCAGGTATGTTTTTAGGTAAAGAAACTGCATTATAATACGGCTTAAAGCTCACAAAAGTCAACTTTGCATAAGAAATTGTGAAGATTGTAGCTTTGTATTGTATCAGTGGTGTAAAATGCAGCATATAGTGGAAGTGGAATTACATTTGCAAAGAAAAACTGGTTATTGGTGCATTATTTTCCAAGATCAATCAGAAGAGAGACTTTTTATGTCCAATTTGTGAGTAAAAATGTACACTCCCCAGGTCTATCAGTTCATTTGAAAACCTGCCCATAGATTTTACATAGATTTACATGGACTGACATGAACTTTGTGTCCAACTCACAACTGTGGATTAAGGCAATTTTATCGTAGAGAATTCGGTTTGCGTAATCATTTCATAAGCCAATCTTGGAGTTAAAACATCTTAAAGTCATATTATCTTGATTTGATTTTTACAAGTTTAATATTATAACTTTCGCTGGCCTAGATTTTTGTAATTGTTTCAGAATCGTCCAGACACGTATTCGGACTAAAGGATCAAAATCTGTCTGTGAGAAAATTGCACCTAATCAGTCAGCCAAATAAGTCCATAAATCTTACTTGACAAATTCATGATTTAGCTTGGAGCGTGTCCAAAATTAAATAAATCTACACCCAAAAAATGAATAAGAAAATCAGATAAATACTGTGACGTAGTAGTAACAGTAGTAGTCACGTTTTTTCCCCTTCAAACTGAATGATCAAGATTTTTGATTGAATTTTATTTTGTCTATATCAAGACAAATAAACTGTCATATTTATAGCTTTTTTACAACTTCAAAACTCTTTAAACTTTACATAAAAAACACACATTCACACACATACACATACACTAAGGTGGAAAATGGAAAAAATAAGTAAGGTTTAATTAGGAGTGTAAAAGGAGTGTAAAAGGTTTAACATAAACTAAACCAAGTTAAGAAACAAACATAACAGGATTAACATAAACCAAGTTTTGTGCTAAAACGGGTCACGTGAGTTCACAAAAAACAGTGATTAAACTAAGGGACACAAAAAAACCCCAAAAAGAACCACGAATGTCCCAAAGAAAACCACAAACCCAAACAGAATCAAGTGACCAAATCAAACGGCACAAAACTGAACAAACAGAATCGAGTGACCAAATCAAAAGGCACAAAACAGACAAAAACATGGTAAAATATGTACAGAAACTAAACCAAGTTAAGAAACAACAAAACAGGATTAACATAAATCAAGTTTTGTGCTAAAATGGGTCACATGAGTTCACAAAAAAGAGCGATTAACTAAGGGACACAAAAAACCCCCCAAAAAACACGGATGTCCCAAAGAAAACCACAAACCACACACCCACAAACAGAATGAAAAGAGTGAAAAGGCACAAAACAGAACGAACTAAACAAAAGTGAGGAGCTGTGATCTTCTTAAATAGGGGGAGGAGGATGGGGGCGGGGCCAGGTGAAGGGATGCTCCACCAATCAGGGACCAGGGCTCGGGCAGCAGGTACAAAATGGCAGCAAAACACACAAAAATCCAAACCGAAGGCCTCGGAATCGAACCGCCAACCCGTAGGTCGGTGGATTTGACAGCTCGACCGATCAATTAAAACTCGATTAACCGAACAGCCCTTTTCTGAAGTCATTCTCACTCATCGCTCGGTTTTTACAGTGCAACTCCAGCTAAGAGCCGGGGGAGAGGTGGCCGCCTGCCGAGACTGAAAGATGTCTTACAGAATACTTGACTTGATTTCACGAATTCATTTCAACCGCTTTTGCCTCAAGAGTGGTACTTGAGCGACTAAAAAAGCGACACGAACCCAAACATGTTTGCAGATGTCTTACGGAGAGGCTGAACTGCCACCGAGAAACGAGCAAATCGGCTTCGAATACATCAGCGATTCGCAAAACGCACGATTTTAAAGGTCCTACATTACACAAAATGAGCTTTATGCTACGTTATAACGCTATTACCTTCTAAAAAACATGTCTGAATAATCCTTAATGATTAATCTACAGCTCCAAAAGCTCAAAATCCACCTGCATTTTACCTTTAGTTCAGTAGTAACAGGAAATTCCAAGGTCCAGGTACGTGTTTGATGAGGAAATGATATTTTAAATGTAATAGTCTTTACTTGTGGATCACCTGGGCAACAAAAGTCATCCACAAATGAAGTAAACATGTCAGTTTTGCAGTATTAGTGATGACTTAATGTTCCTGTATTCTGCCAAAGGGAAAAATCTCTCTGGCATTAACACTGTGGTGGTTTTGTACTATTTCAAACTGCTTTTTATTTTGTTCATAGAAGGGGAAAAAGAGAATTCTGTCTTGTTTTCATCTTGTTTGGAAAATCTGAACTTTTTTGGTCTTTTTATTCCAAACCAAAACCGGTGATGGAACTTGAGTAAAAGTAGTAAAGTGCTGTACTTCAAAACTACAAAAAACAGGTATCTGAAGTACATTTTGAAGTGAATACTTTTTACTTTCTACTCCACTACATTTTAGAAAAGAACTGAAAAGTATTTTTTATTATTATTCTTATTATTGTGTGAGATCTGCAGAAAAGGCTTAGCGCTTTATTTTTTTAAATTAAGTTCATAAACTGAGCAAACAAAAAGATATAAATGAAAACAGATAAATCCCATTATTTCTGTTGAGTATTCAGAACAAATCTTACCTAATTTTAAACCCTAATCCAAAATTTTAAGCTGTGCAAAACACTTTTACCTTTTCCTCTTTAAGTTTTTTGGTATTTTAATACTTGCGTAGATTTTGTCATGTGAGACTTTTAATTTTACTTGCATATTTTTTGCTCCAGTATCAGTACTTTTCATTAAGTAACAGCATTTTGTACATTTTGACAGCTCGATGTAGCACATTTTTGGAAATTACCAGTAAATATGCAACGGGTTTAGTCATAACAATAATGCTTTAGCTTTGGTTGACTTTATAACTTTGTACTTTTGTAGTTTTGACGTCACTGTGCTTGGATGTAAGCGAACCCGGCGAGCAGCAGGTGTCTTGTGGAGGCCTGATAAGAGCGTACGACCATAGAAACGTCTCCTTTTCTGGCTTTTGTGTCCCTGTTTATCTAAACGGGGGCTCCGGTTTTGCAGTCTGTGTGCTGAGGACTATGGCCCCAGCCTGAGCAGCGTTGTAGTTTTTTTTTTGTTTTTTAGCTCCATCCACAGGAGAGCGGTGCGTTCAATGGCCCGGGCCAGATTGAGCTGAATGCATTAGCTTAGCTCTAAAGAGGCGCAGCTGCTGGAGAGGCAAACAGTAAAGTGTGAATTATGTTCCTTAGCAACGGCTCTATCTACAGGTCCAGATCACAGCGTCAGATCTGCCTGTGGATATGTTTATTTGTGAATGAATGATAAATGTAATCACTACAAAAGCATAAGTGTCAAGAATAAAACATCTTTAACATAGTAGTATACAGTACTATAGTAAAACTGTAGTAATAGTAACATAGTGATATTCTTTAGTCGTCTGTAACAGTAAAACATGTGAAATGAGAATGAATCATAAAGGTGGTTACTATTAAAAATATGTATGACAATCAAAAAAACTTGAAAATACAGTGTGGCTTATGTTCCTTAGCAACTCCTTTGTATCTAGGTCCAGCCGCACAGTATTTATGCCAAAAAACATGTTTTTGTGAAATATTAATGCACTCTGTACTGTGACTGCAGGCCATTAGTTTGTGTATTAATTTCTTAGAATATACTTGTCTGTTTCCACCTACAGTGCAGATGGGAATATGGAGCCGTTTCACTACTTTACATTATAGATAGATTCATTGTTTGAAAATATTTCAGACAGGTCTCAATATTTTATCTGAAGCAACAACATTTGTCAGTGACAAAATAACACCTAATCATTTATGCAAATAAGTCCATTTATCTTTGTATGTATCTTTGTTTGTATTTCTTGATTTAAATCCACCAATAGTCTATAGTGTATCTATAGTGACTTATGTTCCTTTGTATCTAGGTCCAAACTGCCTCGCCATTTTATGACAACAAAACTTTTTGTGAATTATTAATGTCACTATCACAATTTAACTATCAACACAACACAGTGAGTTACAAGCATGAGATGTTAAACAATAACTTACTACACTGTAAGTGTGAAAACATTTTGTTCAAATCTTGGTCCAGATACCAGTATTTGGTTTGGCTTTACAGTATTTGAATAAACAATATATCATTGCCTCAGACGTCCACTGAAGCCTGGAGACAATATAAACTCCTTATAATCTGCATAGACAACAGCCGGGTCTTTGTATAATTATGTGTTTTATGGCTTTAGAACAAGATCAATATAAGAACAAAGGCTATGCAAAAATATTCCCCATTTGATTCAAGACACACTGTAGCTGTGACATGTGCAGCTGACTGGAGCATTGCCTCATGGGACCATCTTGACTTGTGTGATAACAGCTTGCCAATACTTGACAGACAAGTGACTGCTTACACACAACACCCCAGCGTCAAACACAAGTGTTTGGATCCTTTAGGTTCTTACAAACGAGTTCATGTTTTTCCTAAATTATTAAAGGTCTAACATTACACAAAACTGACTCTTGGGAACTTTAAGGCATGTTAGAATTTTAACTCCTCAAAAACATTCCTGGGGTTGTGTTTTGTTTCATTCACACATACACAGAGGAGCACAGTCTTGGAATACCACATGACATCAGGAGGTGTTTAGTGTTTGAGAGAAAAACCTCGGCCTATCTGTGCAGGGTTTGTGTGTTAAACATGTGTGAATGAAACAAAACACAACTCCAAGTATGTTTTATGTTTGTGTAACACAGCTCGAAAAATAGCATAATATAAACCCACTGCTCTTTACTAATACTTCTCTACTATACTAGTTTATTATTCTCTATTATTCTAATTTAAAGTAATAATAATAATGCATTATTCATATATAGAACTTTACAATTCTGTGCATTATTCATTTACATTACTATTGTAGGCACAGCTGCCCTGGGACAGACTAACAGAAGCGACACTGCTACACTCTCACACTGCTCACACCATTTTAATACTAGACAATGTGAGTAAAGTGTCTTGCCTAAGGACAAAACAACAGTTTTTCACTGCTGCCCCGCTGAGGGAAGATAAGGCACCTCCTTTAGTTTATTAATCAATGCACAGAACACATCTTTAGTTGGAAAAGGATGTTTTAAGTCGATAACGGCCCAAATAACGTGTGAATGTGATTACTGCAACAGCCATAACATGTCGTCAAATCACTTTACAACTATAAAAAAGCCATCTGGACGTTCACACATATATTACAGTCACGGGTTGAGTCTGACAAAGTGATGTAGAGCCCGGGGCATAGTCTGGGAGAGTCTTTGCAGCTTCTCCCACAGCCCTGTTCACTTCAGCCTAACATCTGCCTCATATCCAGCCCTGTTTTGCACACACAGATCTGCAGGTGCTATCTGGAAACTGCGGTTTTAACGGCCCCACCGGAGTCATTTTGTCATAGGTCAAGGAGGTCTAACTATGAACAAATCAGCTAAACAATTATTATTTTCTGCAAAGGTCTGATTTCCAGCTTATCTTTCCACATCATTTAGTTACATTGAGGCAAAAAATAAATGGCTATTTGTCTCGTTTTGAGTAGTTTTGGCTTAAATTTATAATATACTTTGCAAATCTATTTCAATAACTACTTTTAAGGGTGCTTTGTGTGACTTTTCTGCTGGAGTGTTTCTCCATGGAGATATTATTTATTGCTTTGTCTGGAATGTTTCACAGTATGGCATTAAACCATTCTATCTCCATGGAGACCAGACCAGATCAAGTTACAGGTCAGATCTGCGTCGTCGTAGTAGTAGTAGTAGTAGTAGTAGTAGTAGTAGTGCAATATAAGCAGTAGTAGTAGCCAAAGTATTTTCAAGTAATGTTAACTCTGCACCCACTTTTTCCTTGCAAGTTTACTTCAGTTGTTTTTACTGCAAATTAAAGGAGTATCATGTAACTTTTCTGAATGACAGAGAACATGAAATACTATGTCAAGGCTACTACAGTATTGGAGGTAGTATTGGTATTGGAAGTATTGGTACAGTTACTTCCAATTTGAATACTACTACTACTAGTACTACTTCTACTACCACATGAAATATTAGACCAAGACCACCACTACCAATACTTCCAATACCAATACTACCTCCAATACTACTACTACTACCACTACTACTACTACTACTAGTCCTAGTATTAGTTGTAGTATTACTATCACATGAAATACCAAACCAAAACTACTACTACCATTACTTCCAATACCAGTACTACCTCCAATACTACTACTACAACTACTACAACTACTACTACTACAACTACTACTACTACTACTACCATACCACATAAAATATCAAACCAAGACTAATACTAATACTAGTACTACTACCACATGAATTACCAAACCAATACTACTTATACCAATACTTCCAGTAGCAATACTACCTCCAATACTATTATTACTACTATTGTTACTACTATTAGTACTACCTTCAATATTACTACTATGACTATTACTTACGTACAATACTACTACTACCTCCAATATTACTACTGTTACTACTACCTTTGAGTTTTTCTAGGTGTTTTTAAGCTGTAAAACTGCTGTTTAATGCCATACTGAGGAACATTCCAGGCAGAGCAATGATGTATCCATAGAAACAAGCAGGTGACAGACCCTCAAAAAGTTACAAAAAAGTTTAAGGCATTTCTAGCATTTAAGACAAATTTTACTATGTAAAATATGTAAGTCTGGCTACTTTAAATTATCCATCATATTTATTTTATTTTGAGTTGGAAATTTTGCATTCATGTCTTACTTCAGGGTAATTTATCTCAATATAGAAAAAATACAATTAATTAACAAGACATTCAACTAGACAAACACAAAAATATGATTTACTGGTTTAAATTACTCCCAAAAACCAATATTGATTCAGGTATCAAGTCATTTTAAGTCTCATGTTTTGGTTATGCAACGTGCGTTCACTCATTTGGCTGACGACATGTGGTGCAAACAGGCCTGTGTGTGCAGATCTCAGTGTGTACTTTCTGTGTCATTACTCTAAACTTCACAACCTAAGTGGTTTCAACTGCAAACAGCAATTTATCAGGTAGAATGGCTCCTTTTTTTGCATCAATGCTAATATGCGGTGAGACTTCCTGGTGCAAAACGTCATTTCTCAAATCTGAATAGTGTAGTTTAGTTATTAAAATATCCAAACGCTATAGTAAAAATGCACTTCAAATGCGTTTTATTACACAGTTTTCTGATCTATGTTGTATTTCCTCATCAGAAATATACATGGAGTTAAACTTTTTTTTTTTCTATGAAGGGCATCTGACAAAAGCTAAGAAAACCTGAATATATCTGTAAAAAGTGGTTTAAACTGCAAACAGCAATTTATCAGGTAGAATGGCTCCTTTTTTTGCATCAATGCTAATATGCGGTGAGACTTCCTGGTGCAAAACGTCATTTCTCAAATCTGAATAGTGTAGTTTAGTTATTAAAATATCCAAACGCTATAGTAAAAATGCACTTCAAAGGTTCTTTATTGCACAGTTTTCGGATCTAAGTTGTATTTCCTCATCAGAAATATACATGGAGTTAAACTTTTTTTGACAAAAGCTAAGAAAACCTGAATATATCTATGAAAAATAACGTGTATCCTATTTATTTGTGCATTTCAGCCCGCATCTTTTTATTTTTAAGCAGAAGACATTTGCATATAGATTACTACTTGCCTAGAACATCCCCATAAGCAACTTACTTTGGGGTCTAAGTTTAGCTCTGCTGTGTAACATGAGAAGTCTAAGCATTGGCTCACAAACAGCTTATCAATGCAGGTAGCCGTAGCCCACATACCAGCCCACTCCCTCGGCCTGTTGCTATGAAAAGTCCTGCTTATTATGGTCTATCCAGAGAGACAACAGTGCACAATCAATACATAGACTATGAAACCAGGTAGAAAAGCTGTAGGAATACTTGAAGTACCTTTACGACACTTTGTTACACAAGTATTTCTAGTGTACTGATACTTTGCGGCGGGTGTTCTGTATCTCTATTGGTGGAATGTTCAGTTATCATGGTGATACAATGCACACATTTGCAAACACAGCCAAAAATAGTCGGAAAACTCAAGAAAAGCAATTACAAAATGGATGCAATCAATACATTTCTCATATGGACCACTAATAATCAAACTGTTTTTTCAAGGATTGGAGTAATAACAGCACAAAACGCTTATAACTTTGATAACAAGAGATGGAAAAAAATGTCTGAATAATCAAGTGTATTGCTTAGATTAATTTGCACTCTATTTTCAGACTAAATATGGTGGTAGACTCAAAGGAATTTTTCTTCTTTTTTTTTTATCCCAGCACGAGATGGGCTGTGACCTGGTTTTGTGCTCTTGAGCAGTGATTGGCTGGTGGTTGACCCCTGCTTTAAAACATGTTCAACAAGTCCCTTTGTAAGGCAATTGGAGTGAAATGACTTTTAAGTTTACAAAACGCTAGAGCATCTCAAACATCCAGTTGTCTGTACATAATTGCTCCTAGGCCAACATAACTTGGTCTGTCAAAGCAACTATAATCAGTACTGAAGCAACAAATCAAAAAACATACACTTAATCTTTTACAAAGGTTATTTGCATGAAATGATAAAGTTTTTAGTCAGATTTTTCTTTCTAAATGCGTCGACAGTGTCATTTACATTGCCGACAACAAGCCCACGGGGCACTGACAAACAGCACTTTAATGATGTTTACATAGCACTGTCGCCATGATATATTCAGTCCCACTCAGTCATGATAAAATGGCGTCTCAGCCTCATGTAACAACCCCTGCAAAATAAATCATGCAATAATAGAGGAGATTAATTACATTGCATTGTCATTTACAGCCTAAATGTCTGGGAAAACATCCTGATCTGGTTTTCAAAAAAGTGGGAGCATTGACGGTACAGAACAGAAACTACTTTTAGTGGTACTTAGTATGAGTAAAATGCTTAAAATGTTCAGAATTAGTTATGAATTAATGTATTCCATGATTGCTCTTTGTAAATATATCCGTTTTGGTCCTTATTTTGTGTGAAACGTTCCACAGTATGGCATTAAAAATATCTTTCTTGCAACTGTGTGCAGGTCTGATCTCTTCCGGTAGTGAATGAAAAGTTTAAACTAGCATTAGCTATATGGGCATCATCACTGTCAAATCCATAAAATATAAAATGTTAAACTATTCGTATGGATTTTAAACAATGTTGCACCTCCACCACTTAAGAAATGTGTCCATCTTTGCTCTGAGCACCAGGACATCAAGGTCCACAATCCCTGCAGACTCTCCGAGTTCTAGCTCAGCCTTTGCAGACTCTCTCTCTTACAGCCTCTCAAACTCTCTGATTTGTATCTGCATGTGAGCTTTAGCTAAATCTGGCGTAAAGCAACTCTTCTTTTATGATATTATGTGTCTGCACATGGCCCCAAACAATAAACTAAACGTGCTCCCATTATAGACATGGTTCAACAAAATTAAACCTAAAACATTGACCTTGACAAGTTTTAGTCCATTACTTTGTCTTTACCATTTTAAAGTTTGAGAAAGAATTTTAATGTGACACTTCAGTTTTAACACCATATCATCAGCAGATAAAAGTTTCATGGCATTTCACTATATACTCTATGTGAGTTCATACATGTCTGAAACTGAATATGGCAGATCAGGAGGTTCTGCAGGGAGAGTGAGTGTAACTGTAGCTGTAATAGTGTGTACTGCGGCACACAGATAAGCCAATTAAGACAATGGCGCTTCATGAGTGTGAGTGGTGAATGAAATCGCTTCTTGGATACGATATGAGGGATTATCTGACGCTGTGTTTGAGCGGAGCCTCGGTAATGTGGCATCAGGTGACAAGGTAACTCAAGACACAACAATATACTAATTATAGAAGTGCTGATGGGGTTTAATGGCTTCATAATGACTCAAGAGAATTTGTGGTCTGGAATTAGTTTCACCGTTTCACTCAAATATGCATTGCACTTGTGACCATTTTGTTGCTTTTTACTCCTACTTCAGTAAGTTAACATGCAAAAATAACATTTAATTTCATGAAGATGTCCCCAAATTAAGTTAAAAATATTCAAATCAAATACTGACTGTGCTGAAAACAAACAACAGTAATACGGATTTATTATTATTTGCATAAATATAACGATTACCCAGTCAAAAAGCAGAATACACCTTGCATGGTTTTCATTTCGGTTGCCACTTCTTACAATTAAAAATAGTTCTTTTAAAACTAAAACACTGATCTAAACAGGCATACTAAGGCATATATCAATACATTTTCAGTAAGAACACTGTCAACATTTGTATTAACAAAAATGGTTTAATGTTTGACTTACAAAACAAATATAAACCCAGATTAAACAGATCATAAACTATATGGGACTCTAGTACAGTATTTTCCACCTAATGTGTATTGAATTATTGTTGCACGCTCTTATCCAAGGAGACAATAACTTATCTAGAATGCTTATGTTGCAAGAAGTCTCCTGAAAAACTAAACCTTAATATACTTGGACGCCCCGGTGTGCTAAACTTACATTAGAGACAGCTCGCTATCAATAATTCACAATGCTACAAGCTGCACTGTAACTCGAGATGGGAGAGATGATGAAGTCCGCATTACCTCACCAGCTACAGCTAACCACCATTGTCTTTCTAATGCGTTGCCTAACTAGCAAGCGGCATTACACAACAGAGATCAATAAGTAATAATGTTACTAGGTCCTTGGTTGCGGGTGAGGGCGATGTAATCTAACGGGGTCTGCAGACGAGGCGCGATGATGAGTAACGTTTATTGACGAAGAGCAGTCGAGATGCTGTTCGGCTTTATCTGGGAGTCAATATTTGGCGTTGCATTGAAGGTGACCCACGGTGAGGGGAGGTGATAGAAAAAGGGGGGAGGGAGTTGCACATAAGCACATTAACTAGACGCCGCACTGACAGATAAAAGCCAGTGGGGCAGCGAAGTTGTCGATAAAGGAACTGCCAAAGTCAATCGCAGAGGTAATTGTTTTAACACGTTATTATAAAAGATACAAAGTTACAACAAAATGTATTTATTTTATTATTATTTTTTACCTTTATAGCTAACTTGTTTAGATTAGCAGGTCTGAGAGCATGAACCAGGACATGGGACCCTACACCTTATCACACACCTGGATGCAGAGAACAGCTATATCAACACCTTCCTAAAATAAT
>JACN01061690.1:0-20622 GCA_000787155.1 Scartelaos histophorus | reverse complement strand
TAAAGTGGATTGGATTGGGATTGGATATTATCTTGTGATTGAGACCTATGTTAGTTCTGATAAGAATCGAAAAAACAATTCAGGAAAGGTCCAGTTTTGTCCAGTGTATGTGATTTTTTTTCAAAAAAGATACTTTTTGATTCTAGTTTCAGTCTTGATTAGTATCTAGGTATTGATACTTTTGACAACCCTATTCTGGAATGCCAACCACACTCCAATGATAAAAATTCCTTGTTAAGTTCTATGATTTCATGGTACAGCATCTCATGGGTCGTGTTCCTTGTTAAAAAGTTATTTCTTTCACAGAATCCTCTCTCACCAAAAGGGTCACAGGAGCACACTCATTCTCTTCCAAGGCTGTTTGAACATGCTGTTTGCTAACACACCAGTCTGAATTTAGATCTCTCTAAGGGAAAATTTGAGTTTTCCACCAGGCTTTGACGCTGCCATATGCACGAGCATTATTCAACCATCTTCCATTATATAAATTAGAATGGACATATGGCACTTAATTGGCCCCCTGTAAAGCATCTGTTTGCGTTTGTGTTTGTGTTGTTATGAGGAGATTGATGAAACCTTTCCCAGAGATCAATAATTGAGTACGGCTGGACTTTGGAGCCTCGCATCTGTATCAGGCCAAGCAGAAAAGCATCGCCAAGCTCATTTGGAGGGTTCTGTCAATGGGTTCAACCACCAGCATGCCCTGTAGCACTAAGTAGGATCATTTAAAAGCATAATCTGAAAAAATAAAAATAAAACAACCTCACAAAATCCCACAAACAAAGCTCCAACCGTTGTCATTTGTTTAGCCTTTATGTTTACTCATACCACATGCAAAACGTATGAACTGGCACAGGCACCTGCAAGCAATCCAGGAGTCATTCAAGTACGCAAATAGAAGAGAAAAAGTCATTGTTTGTCTCAAATGAGATTAGCATGCGCCTTGTGATTGAAGAGTGTGTATTTATGCAACAAGATAGTGCATGACAATGATCTGATTAAGGTGGCCAAATGTTGACGTTTACCAAAGAGCGTATTTGTGCTTCAAATGTCTTTTTGTCCGGGGTCAACAATGGTTAGTAACTCTTCCAGGAATTTACACAGCGTACAGACAGTATTTATATTGAGCAAGTGATATTTTGCATCAATGTTCCCTGGGGCTGTGATGCTAACTGTAAGCACTGCTCTGTCTGAAGGTTGTTAGCCTTTACTGTAACACAGTTCAAGCAGAAAGAAACAAATCTAGCTGAATCCGCAAGAGAGCTGATTTGTGTAAACTAGCTAGCATTGGCGATAGTTGTCAGGTGAATTGATTTAAAGCAATCAAATTAATCTGGTAAGTATGTGGAGGCTTTACTTAATGAATAAGCATAAGGTTCAACATTTGTAGAGCATAAGTTTGGATATTTCTTTCAAAAACATCCCTTAGAGATACATAGTCCCGGGCACTCCATCTGTAACGCTGACATCAACACATTATAGAACATATGCTATAGAGTCAGACACTATAGAGTAATAAATTTGAGGAGTAGCTCACCACTCTGCAACTGTACACAGTATTACACACAGTATTACACAGAGTAGAAGAGCCAGCGAGCAGTCGTCAAACATCAGCGTGTGAAGTCAGAGTTTCTTTGATTCTTTTTCAAAAGGCAAAATAACTTCTGAATTCCACAAAAGTGCCTGATGTATTTGAAATTCAAATCCATTAACCTCCTTGGCCTTGAAGCTTAATTAAAAATACAAAGTGCAAATGCCTCGTCTGCTTATTTCTTGGATTTGTTTGTCTAGGCACCATTAGGGCTTCATTATGCTATTATGAGGAGGAATTCGAAAGTCATTCAAATTCAGAAACAGAATGTGTACTCTGACAAATTTGTCCTTGGTGCAATTCCTTACAGCTTTACTTTTCTCATTTCTATTCCACTTGACTTTCCGTGCAAAACTGACCCACTTTCACCTCCGATGCTCACTTTTTAAGACCCCGGTTGGTCTCGTCGCAGCCGTTATACAGTGACCGGCCGGGGCAGAGCAGCTCCCTATGTGCTGTGATGGAGAGCAGTCTGTCACAGCAGATGTACAGAGGCCCCATGAATACTCAATGGCTATGCTAATGTTTGGCCCCTATGCATATTTTTGGCACCGATCACAAATTTTACAGTGAGTCCCTTCCTTTCTACACTGCTACATCAGCTTGTATGTTTGATGTGTAAATCTGGATGGGTTGGCTTCACATAACATCACAACATTAGACATTGGCTTTAGTTTAAGAGTCAAAAAAGTACAACCTCTTCTCTCTTAGCATAAATAAACCAAAGTGATATTATTTCGCCATTGTTCAACCCCAAAAGTTCAGACAGTGTAACATGAAAAATGTCCATAGCAAGTTTCTTATTTGAATATTTTCAAAAAGTCTACTGGAAAATTTAAGAGAAAATTTACTTCTGGGACCAGTCTGGGTGGTCACTGTTGTCCTCCAAAGGGTTCAACATTTGTAGATAAAGTTAGGACATTTTTTTAAAACCAGTGAATCTCCCATAGAGTCATACACACCCATGATCTCCATCTGAAATTATAACATAATCCAATTCAAGAGAGTGAAAGAAATCTCCTGACATGTTTGCAGCCTCCATCATCTTCCTGTATGCAGTTTCATCTTTAAATAAATACTGGTAATTACTGTGAATTGCTGTCATTTCCTCAGGTTATATCTCTTCGCTAAAGCACCACCTGACTGCGCCACACACCATCTAACTACATAATAACAGTGATGCAGAACCCCAATGTGAGTTTTATGCTCCGGGATATCAGTAAACTCACATTTTAGTGATGACATGAGACGACACGTTGCCACAGCGCCGAAGACATCTCTGCGTGAATCAAGAGCTGCTAGTCACGCATTTGTTCGGCGTATCCAAAAGTGTGTGTTGACTTTGACACTGCGGTATCCTCGACCCTGCTTCAGTAGCGGCGACTTTTTTCCTATTTTTTTTTCCACGTAAGCCTTCTTACTCTTGCTCTCCGCTATCCCAAATTCACCGCTCAATCATTGCCAATGCGGAAGAACCATCTTGTTGCTGTGGACCATATCAGCGCCGAGCAAGTGTCCCATTCATGACCTTAACAATAAAACACTGCTGTCTTCCCAACCCATCACCATCTCCTCTACTCTTCCCCATCATCCACTCTTCCTTTTTATTTAGTTACACTGTCCATTTTGTTGAAACTCTTTAGTTTTTAGACCATTTAAAAATGTGTCTGCCCATAGCAAAGCAAAATTGAAGATGAGATCTCATTTATGTCACATTTACATCTCCTAGATATAAATGAGAACTAATTGAGACTAAAGTGGTTTTCTCTTTCTTCTCAAATGCCTCTCCTGAGAAATAAGTCTCACCCTGAGCATTGTATGAGTCTCAAAATTCTCTCATAGTCGTCTCTGTTCTTGATCTCAGCCATGAGAAAAATTAGACATATTGTGATGCTTTCAAATATGTCTCAATTTGATCTCCTCACTTGGAAGCACCATCTCAGTTGTGTCTCTCACAGCTCACTATTTGAGTTTTCAGGTTTGTCTCTTTTAGTGTCTCATCAAAAACAAAATGAGAGCTCTCAAATGAGTCTCAATATGATACATTATTTAATATTAGAAAAAAAAAAAACTAATCTCAGATTAATCACACACCAAAATCTGAGAAGCAATTTAGGCAAATAATTTCTGATATATGGTTTATTAACATAATGTCTAACTTACAGTCTAATCATATAACTCATTGATGGCTGTGCTTCGAGTATCACTTTAACAGCATAACCCTCTCTCTCTTTTGCAGTATTACGCATGCCTAGACTATACTATTGTATCACTCCCTGTATTGAACTCCATAGCTCACGATTTATTTGTCTGTTTACATGTCGTCTAAGTCGTATACTCTTCTCAAAGTTCTTCTCCAAGCGTGTCATTATTGTCTTTTCTTTGTAACTCCACTGACAGTTTAAGAGCACTTGTTCCAGTAGCGGCCTAACAAGCCTCACTCCTACACTACCCTGTGGAGTCCAGTGCCAGTGTCTGTGCATAAGTGTGGTCAGTTCTTTGACATTTGCGCACCCCATAGAGAAACGTCTACTTGCGCACTGTTTGGGAGCACGAGCTTGACATTTTCCTATCGTCTGCATTCAGTTATGTTGAGTGACGGGTGGGACGGTTGTTTGTAAATACTGTCCATCAATCAGCCCGGGGCAGCTCAAAATGCACACTGGCGCGTCACTGCTCACAATGTGGTGAATTGGCTTCTGGGGCCCAAGGTTCTGACTGTTGATCCAAGCAGGACGTCAAGTGAATATTTATGGTAATGTGGGCTGGGTGTTTTTAAATAATTTAATGCAGCAATTATTCCTTCAGCGTAGGCAGTACAGAACAGTGCAGGGCCAGGGGTTGACAGCACAAAGTTCCTCCACTGCATAAGACAGTCTGACAGAGACAGACACAGAAATAAATGAGGAGAAAGGAAATTCAGTGAGCTCCAGTCTAATATTCCATCCGCATACCAAACCATACTTTATCATGCATGTTCAGTCTGACCCATTCTTAAAGCTGGGCTGCCTTATTTTTCACTTTTTTCTATATGGGAGGAACTAGTCATAGAACTAATAGCAGTTCCCATCTCTCACAAACACATATTGCTACTAGGATTGACACTAATACTAGTATCGAAACTCATTTGGGCAAGTATCAATACTAAAAAAGACACATTTGCACAACAGAAATGAATAGGTTTAGAATGACCTTGAGCTGTATCAGAATGAGTTTAAAACCACATAAACAACTATACTCACAAGGGATGTGCATGGCCATGAGTCTGACGATACAATACATATCATGATATGCATGTCACAATTCAATATATCACAATATATCCTGATACTAAATCATAGGGCGTTATATTGTAAAATATAAGTGCACCTTCATGAGAACACAATTGTACGAAATATAAATAATAAAAATGTTTCAATCATCAGAACAGTGAATGCAGCTAATGAATTTTTGTGAAAAATATTATTTGAAAAATCGATTTGGATGCATTTTGAATCAATTGTGCAATGAAGTATCACGATATATCGCAGAATCGATGGAACCTAATCTGCACAACTGAGGACTTACACAGATTTAAAACCGCTAATATAAAAGAAAGTTTTATGATTTAATGCTGAAAATGACATTTGACTGTCTATATAAAGTGTTTTTTAAATGATTATCATGATATCAGAATCAGTTTTGAGTATCAAGTCTGTTCCTTTGAAATCATGTTTAAAATGTTTGTATCAGAACAACCCTAATTGCTAAACGGCTTAAAAGAAAACCAAAAATACTTTCTTTGTTACAAAGTAGTAACCTTTACTCCACCTTTAAAATATTAAGTTCCACCTGGTTATGTCATGCAGTAGTACGTCCTATAATACATGGTAAATGGTATTGGTCACATTATAATATTGCACCTTTCAACCTTCAAGGCACTCAGTGGTTTACATCATAGAACCATTGATGCACACGCACACGCACACACACACGCACACGCACACGCACACACACACAAACACACACACACACACACACACACTGTAGAGAGTGGGTGGGAGAGAGAGCGAGTTACGTGTCTTGCCCAAGAACATAACAACTTCATCTGTGAGAGCTGGAATTACACTACCAACCTGTGAGTCAGTGGAGCGGATTCAAACCACCAGCCTTCGGATCAGGACACCAACACTAAACCAATTGAGCTTGAACTTTTGTCTTACATCTTCACCATTTTGTATCTTATTATCTCACAATGGTCACATTTTCTGTTCCATGAAATGTTTGCCAAATTGTTATCAAACAAAATATTCAATTTTCAACCTATTAATTTATTTTTGAAGTTTAATTACCAAAACCACATTTTTAATTAACAGAAATTCCCCTTAAACCTGCACAAACAGTACTCGAGGTTGAAAAAAAAAAAGGAAACTTCAAATTTACACTGTTTGCTCTTATTAAAAGCAAATATTAGAGCTGAACTACTTAGCAGGCATGTCACTTCACAGGGCACGGATGCCATTAGGTATTCAGAGGACCCCAGGGAGAAGGCTTTAATGTTACCAAATTTAATTATGAAAATAGGAGCCAAATAATGATTAGTCATTCTGTGTGTGCGTGTGCTTGGGGCGTGGTGGGTGCAGGGTCCTGTCCAGTTGGCCCCTGTTAAGAGGTGAAGCATCTCTCTTCATCTGCCCCCTGGGATCTGAGTCAGGGGTTTTAAGGCAGAACCAAGAGGCTGGGAGTGTTAAATATTCACCAGGAGAGTGTTTTGACATGTCTCCTCTTAGGCTGTTTTTTCTCCTCACCACATATATATCTCACATCTCTCCTCCACATACAGTTTCTGCATTAAGATTATCCTCCTCCATCTCAGACCTGTCCGACACAGCAGGGCATCTGCATCTATATCTACCATTTCCATACTCTTGTACTGTTTTTGATCATTGTATTTGTTGTAGAGTTTTGTTTTTTTTTTGTATATATGTATGCATTTCTTGTAAAACTCATCCCTCGACAAGACAAAGTTACAGTTATTTGAGTTATTTGTGTACATAGGGATGATCATTGCTGAATATTTAATATGTTTCTCTGACATGAAACGCTGCATAATGCAAAGCTTGTGAATAGTCCGACCTCTTTCCATCCAAACTGTCAAGCTTTAGAAAGACTATATATAAACTAAATACATGGTGTTATCCATAAATGTCATTTTTGTGCTTTTGTCTGCTATATTTTGGGATTTAAAATAACTATATTGATCTAAACTGACTAAGCCTAACCCTAAGAAACAAGTCCACTGAGCTTAGAGTTAGAAAGTTGCAGAGTTGAATGGGAGCCGAGTCCCACGTGCCTATTGGCCTGGTAATTGCAGGGAGAAATACAATATGAAATATATAAATTTTTATCATCAAAACAGTGAATATGTCAAGACAATTGCATAAACAAGTTTCCTTCCAAATGAACCAAAAATACTCCAGATTTACAATCACATTATATCAATATTTCAATAGCAACAAGCAGCATTTTTTCCAAAATAGCTTTGCCACGCTACTGAATTCTAAGCATAAATAAATGGAAAATGAAGGAAGTAGAGATCCGACCTGCACTGGTGATGGTGACTCCTTCAATGCAGAAGTGAAAACATTAAAAGTCACTTTATTATAACAGATCTCCATTAAAGGGCCCATATTACGCTCTGTTAGAATGTTGTTTCCTCGTCAAAAACATACATGTGTTTGTTTCATTTGCGCACATGTTTAAACTCTTCAACTTTAGGTAGAAAATACTCTGGAAAACATTCTGCTCCACCTTGTGATGTCATGTCGTAATACAGGAAGTGACCCACTGTGTTTTTAAACTCCATACACCTTCACTTGAATCATTTGGATGATTTCAGCTGTGGAATTGCCCGTCTCTGCTCACCTGTAAAAGGTAAAATGTAGCTGTTAACTTGAAAACTACCACTGCATGACATCACAAGGTGGAATTTTGAGCTTTGGATATGTACTAATAACACAGGGTTACTCAAGCATGTGTGAATGAAACAAAAGCCAACTCCAGGTATGTTGTTGATGAAGTAGCAACATTATAACATGACTTTAGGTTTGCTAGAGTCAATTTTGTGCAGTAAACTATAGGAACTTTAAATAGTTATTCTGTCCACCTAATGAAATGACACTGTATTGGATATGTATTTTATTGCAACGGGTAACTTGGATTACAATTACTGGAGTGAAATTAATACATCAATATATAACAAGCAATCCAACTTATTAGGAAGTAAAAGCATATTGTGTTGCGTGTTGCAGGTTTTTTGTGTGAGTGTGAGTGCTCTGCCTCTCGGGGCTTTTAGGTTTGATTCCTGACAACAATGCGATGATAAAAGCAGCCGCGCGAGCACCAGCAGAACCAGAACCTGCTGCTGTCTACGTGGTGTCCAAGAATAGCCGCTGCTCTATGACAAGAACAATGCAGATCAATATCATGACATCACGGCCAAAGTGAGCGTGTTGATTTATAAACCCATGACACATGTGAGCCCCTGCTGCAGCCGTGCTCTATTGGAATTCATAAAGGACAAGGAAAATATAGTGAAAATGCTGGATTCTTGGTCATGTTAGAAATGAGAACAGAATAACAGAAAAAACATGAGTATTTTTTAGTCTTGAATCTAAAATGCATGTAGCTGGAGGACATTTGTACGGCCTTCACTTTTGATTCATTTAGTTTCATAATAATCACGCTCCTATCAAAAGCATAATCTCACTGATGGTCAATTTGAGCTAAATGAGCCAAATGAGGGACCTGTTAGAGTGGCAGCTTGATTGGAATTTGAATAGAAGTAATTTGATACGTGTAAATACGTGAGTTAAAATTATTGCTTAACTTGATTAGATCAGATATGAAATGCATTTAAAATGAATCACATAGAATTGCTAATTTCATTATTATTACATTCACACTGCTGTCTCAACATGGAAAACTTAATGTGAGTGAGTTTCAAAATCTACAAAGTTTCTCAAATGTAGAATCCGGTAACGCCAAAAATGATTTCAGTATTTTTCATAAGACATTAAAGGTGCACTGTATAACTTTTCTGGTGGAGGTTTTGCCATTTGCTTGTTTCCATGGAGACAAGCAAATGGATGTTATTGCTTTGCCTAGTGTCACGGACCAAAGAGAAAAGGCAAGGACAAGGTGTAAAAAAGATAAGTTTATATTTAAAAAAACTCAAAAATATACTTTAAAAAAGGCTCAAATAACTAACAAAAATAGTCAGGCCCAACTGGGGAGTAACTTAAATCAAACTGGAAATTACATTAAATAACTAATTTAATGAAAGTAACATAAGGCAAATAATCTTAATACCAAAAACAATACTAAAGTAATCTTAAACAAAATAACTTAGCAAAACTAAACTAATTAAAATAGTGCCTTAAAAAAAAAAAAAAAATCAGACTTATATTAACCAAAATGTGTGCACCAAAATTTGTAAATTATAAGTCTAAATAAAAAGGAAATAAATTAAACTATGTTGTAATTAACTTAATGAAAAAAAAAAAATCTTGTGTTCAATTATGGGTGCTTTTATTCCTCATAACTACAGCAAAAACATGCATTACTACCATGAGCAGGCTCGCTTCTCTACAGATCTGACCAGTAACTTGGCCTGGTGATGTGGCCTGCTTGTCGCCATGGAGATAGTTAAATGAAATGCCATACTGTAGAACATTTAAAAAAAAAAGTCAAACAGGTGGTCTCTACTAGAAAAGTCACAAAACTCTTAAAACTACTGATTTGACCCGTAATTTGGCCTTTTGCTGCCATAGATAGATAATTTTAATGCTATAACGTGGAACATTCAAGCCACACAAAAACATGTCCACGAAACCCACATTTAAGTGAGTTGTTTTGTCAGCAAATTTCTTTAAATCCTTCACGAAATGGTCCAGTTTTCCACACAACTGCACAACCCGTAATCATGAATCCAAACACCTCAAAATCATGACACTGTAGAAGTTGAAACAGCCTGTATCACTACTTCTATTAATTATGCGACCTTAAAGTCAACGCAGTTTTAAATATACTAAAGGACAAATGTTCAATAGGGCAAAAGACTTCTACATTAACACAGATAAATACGATAAAATACTTGCGGAGTGAATTATTATCACCTCTCCGGGCTTTCCTCCCACCTCTCCAGCTGCTTGGCTTTGTCCTCTGTAGACAAAGGACTCATTATATTACATAAGCATTCTTTACATCGCTGTAAAGCATCTATAAAAATGTTACCGCGCGGCTCTCAGCAAAACAAACTCAACCTTTTTCGTAGACGTGCGCGGCGGCCTTGACAATAAATGTTTGTACTATCTATTGTGTTGCCTGCTATGGAACGGCAACAGGAGGAATGGCAAAAATGCATTCAGGGGCCTGTATAAAGTAACAAAAATAAATCGAGTTGTCGTCGTGGAATAATAGGATAAAAATGGTGGTTATGCTGTTAAAGTTATGACAATAAAATATCAGACTGTCAAATTACGGTGGCACTTTGAGCGGTAATGGATGGAAATGGCACGGGATAACAGGGCTAGATGCATTAGCAGATCTGTTTTCTGTGAGTACTTTCCGTGTAATTATCATACTTACTCTTTGACTTTACAGGTCCTATATTACACAAAATGGACTCGTTTGTGAGTTTGTTTTTTTTCATTCACGTAAGTCTGAGTAACCCTTTATTATTAATCCGTCTACATCTCCAAAGCTCAAAGTGCTATGTTCTATCTTGTGATATGTAGTAGCAGTTTTCAAGCTCCCATTACTTTTAGTTGAGCAATTCCAGGGTTGAAATGATCCAAATGATTTTCGTGATCCTAAATTTGCAGGATTTGTGTATTAAACCTGCGTGAATGGTCAAATGTAAATGACTTTTGAGGAAAATCTACGCGCATAACGGACACAGCGCCCCCCCCAGTCGACGCTAAATATGATCATTGGACGTCTCCTATGCTATTCTTGGACTAAAATAGAAAACCCCACGTCGATACGAGCGTGACCGAAGAGAAAGTGTTTAAAACCGGACGCGGGCCTGGTGAGTGAGGTCCGAGAGGAGGACACAAAGAAGCCGGCGCTGACATAATTGAAGGGGCTGCATCGACGAGCGTGACCTCCAGCTGTCCCCGGTCTGGGCCTACGTCGGGCACGCCATTTGACCATAGAGCCTGATCAATGGCCGAGAGCTCTGAATGAGGCGCAGAATGGATCGTACATTAGGAGAGGCTTCCCTGCATGCCCCTATGCAATCGATGTATTTTCTGTATAATTTTCAGACCAGTGTATAACATGTCAAAGGTCCTATATCACGCAAAATGAACTCTTGTGAGCTTTGAGTACTGTTAAAATGCAGTTTCCTCATCGTAAGCACACCTGGAGTTGTGTTTTTCTTCATTCGTTCGCGTTATGATATGTGGAATATAAGAAGCGCCAGGGTTTTTAAACTTCACGCAGCTTAACTGGAATCATTTGGATGATTTCAACCCTGGAGTTACCGATCTCTACTGAAATAAAGGCCAAATGGAGCTCTTAACTTGAAAACTACCACTACATGACATCACAAGGTGGAACAGAGCATTTTGAGTTTTGGAGATGTAGACAGACTAATAAAAAAGGGTTCCTCAAACATGTGGATGAAACAAAACACAAAGTCAGGTATGTTTTTGAATATAGGTCACAGCCTTTTAACATAGCTTAAAGCTCACTAGAGTCAATATCGGACCTTTAAACACCCAAATAATAATAGCAATAAAGTTAAACTAAAAATATAAGCAAAACAGTGTGGGATCAACTCAAATTGTAATAGGGATACTATAGAAATGAGGGAAAATTGCTTGAGAATAAGTGTGATCAAAGCACATCTTCATTTGATTTAATACAAAGGAACAAGCTCGTGTAGTGACAGAAAAAGAAAACTATTATATGATTATATTACTAATTATAACGCGCCCATACATTGCACTATCTACATGGAGATAGGGCTGTGTTCCGAATGCAGCAGAAGAGATTACACCCCGACTGAACACTTGATCTCACCGTTCTCAGCAGGTCTGCTCTAAGAGGCTTATTTTTCATGTACAAAACCCAGAGATAGTCCCATCACATGACAAGAAGTTACACAAAGATAACACTGCTTATTTATTGTGTGTCTGTCTTCTGTCTAAACCTTTTGAGAGTTTGGATTTTTGTCCCGTAAAATCTGTTCACTTATATTTATTTTTTATCAATGTTTTTCTTATTACCAACATTTAAAGGTGGGATATGTGTATCATTTTAAGGGCATTTATGTTACTTCATTAGCGAACAGGAATGGCTAAGTGGTTAGAGCACTGACCTACCCAACCAGCTGCTTGGTCCTTGGGCAAGACACTTGATTATGTGTTGAGTGATTGGTGATGATCGGATGCAATGACTGAAAAAGAGTTATGTAAATAAAATGCATTTTTATATCAATATATTGTGCAGAGGAAGTTTATTTTCTGTAACATCGATCTGCCAGGGGGGCTGTAGATGGAATTAGCCCAAGGTTATAAACTGGTATATTTACATGTGTTTGAATGTTCATATCGATGCCCTTTTAAAATAAAAGCAATAAAATAAATGAATACAATTATATAATAACATCAGTAAATGAATATAAACCAGTGGAGATGGTCAATTGCAGTGCTGATATCACCCAGATTCTAGTGAAGGTTTATGGAGTTAAATCCACAGTGAAGCACTTCCTGTATTACCACATGACATCCTGTTGGAGAGAAGCACTCAGTCCAAATATGAGGAGGTGTGTTAACACCTCCTCATATTAACACTGTGAATGGAACAAAACACAACTCCACATATGTCTGTGAACAGGGAAACAATATTATAAGATAGATAAGATGGATCTTAAACCAGTGTAATATCGGCCCATTAACTGATGCAAATGATCAGATTTTACAGTTGGAGCTATTTTGGATAAAACTAGCTGCTAAAAGCCCATATACTTCAGGCAAAGTGCTTGTTGTGGATCATAGTTGTGGCTGGAGACCAGTGTTCTTTGTGGTCATATACTCAGTGGGTAGTGGACATGAAGCGCAGCATCAGAGCCCAGCTGCCAGTCTCACAGTCCAGTTCTGTGACATTATCGTGGCATTTCTCTTCACACATCAGTCTCTATTCCCTCTGGCCTTACGCACTGTCACACATACAGTGTTTTGCAGATCAATCGATTTACTTTCATTTAAAAGTTGTCCCTGTCATAGTCCAGTCCTGGGTGCCAACTAGCTTCACTTACTGGTGCTTTTTGCTCCTGCCCAGGGTTAGGGTTAGAGTCCTTGGTCCTGCCAGCACCTGCCCTGCTACTTCAGTCACTCACCTCTGATTCTTGGTCCTGTCAGTACCTGAACTGTTACTCCAAATACTCACTCCTTGCTCCCTGGTCTGACTACCTCCAGCAAAAATGATTAAAAAGAACAAAAAAAAAAAACAAAAACTTGAATTATACATTTGTCTCCATCTGCTTTTGAATCCAACCTTGGTTTACCCCTGACTGTTCTTATTTAACCAACTTGTTTTTAAAAATGTGAAAAACAGAACTAGTTCATTTTAAATGGTTTGCAGTGGTCCAAAGTTACTCCTTTGGTGTAGTGGTGTAGAGTGTAGTCATTATTCACAGCAATGAATTTAGAAGCACTTTTCAACACTTTTTGAGACCAGGCTGCATTTTTGCCATGATACTGCTGCTGCTAATACCAACTAGAATGCTAATACATACTTCCTGATTATTGGAGCATAAAACGCTTCCCAGTTAGATGCAGACAGTACAAGTTGGCTGCTTCTTCCACATATCTGCACTACACATTTTGTCCAGATAAATGGGAAAAAAATCATAAGTTGATATAGGCCTGATTTGTTATTGGTTTGGATTGGACCTTTTTTTGTGGTGTTCTGTTTTTCTTTGGCTTAGGTGTATAATACTAGTCTTGCAGTCCAAATGTTCTCCAAAGGAATATAACAAGGCTTCCAATAAGAGCTAAGACTCAGGTGTATTACAGGCAGATGGCACGCCTGATTAAATGTGCTTCTAAACTTGTCCAAAATTATAGTTATGAAATGAAAGCTGCCAACTCTGTCTGTCAATGTGTTTTCCCCAACGTTTTCTCTTGCAACCTCCCAAATAGATACAAATGAAATCTTGGGAGATCACACCATATAACGAATTCATAGTCATTATTATTTGGTAATGCATTTAAAAAACAATTTGTTTATTAAGAATTCTGGCTTTTTCATGCTTTGTTGAGACTGTAAATAGTGTAGTTCTTATTCAATTATATAGAAATACCTATTATCAACTGGTGATATTTCTGTCAATATTGTTACCAAACAGAAATGAATGAAAAAAAAAGAAATTGGCCATTCAAGAAATGTTAATTAATCAATACATTATTTATTGCAATTATGTATAATATTATGGTAAAATAATAAAAGCTTAAAAGTTGAGCAAGGTTTTTCCTTTTTTCTTTCCATGCTGCAATCTACAGCTGAATAATTTATCGACCGTGGTTGAAGGAGGATAAGTGTCTGACCACAGCTAAGATGGCTGCCATGATGCGGCCGTATTATCACTACTCTTCTACATCATTCAGTCCTCTTATTATTGCTCTTAAATTAGTTATGTTTTAGTTGTTGTATTTCTTCAACAAAACTAAAGGCCACTGATTCCTAGATTATTCTGCTCACCAATGGTATTACATTGTTGATTTTCTTTCATTCCTTAAAATAATAGTTTCAACTTTTTTTGGAGTATTCACAAATGCTATGGTCTTTGAGATTTTTGGGGTAATTACTTTTTTGAGTAGATTTTTAAACGTGCAGTTGAGTTATTTTACGTAATAGTTCATTTGATATAGTCATTGAGAGTCCCAGTTGTCCAACCACAGATGTCTCTGCAGCACTTCATCTGCTCTTATTGGCCAGAGCTCAGACAATAAGCAGATTTTTTTTTAAAGCAGACATATTATACAAAATCAACTTTTCAGAGGTTTTAACCATTTGGAGCATTTTGTGCAGTCTTTAATGCATATTATCGCATATTGCCACTCAATTTCCGTTTTCACTGTCACCGGCAGATAACATAATGATTGTCTGGTGTCATAGATTATAACTATATAGCAGACACATGCACAATAGGTCTTCTATAAGGAACTTAATTTAGCTTCATTTTAAATTTATCTAGCTGTGCATCAAATATGATCTAAAATAATGTAAAAAAAAAAATAATAATAATAATCTTACTGACTTTACATGTGTCTGCCTGTGCATGCTAGTGTATATCCCCATATGTAAGTGTGTGCGGGGGATGACAGCCCCTCCTCAGCATGGAGCAGGCCTAGGGGAGGCTTGTTAGTGGAGGCACCACTCCAGCCATAAATGACGGAGTCAAGTAGTTGCATAAGTGTCCTTGGAAGTGCCCTCTACCACTGCATGTGGCAAACGCACAGTGTATTTGCAGGCTGGAGGTACACCAGGTAACATGATGACATAAGCTCTGGGGTAGACATTAAAGTAGGTCAAGGGAATTATTGTTTACAGTACAACCTATAGATACACCGGCACTTTGATCTGTTCTTTTGTGCTTTTGCACAGGTTTTTTTCCAATCTGTGTACCTGTAGACCTTTTTGTATTTATTTTTAAATGACAAAACAAAGAGATTTTGTAATTGATTTGCATATTTGTGTGATTCTTTTTAATTCCAGGGGTCTAAAGATGTTACGAAACTCCTACAGGCAAGTATTAATCCTCCCACCTCATGTCAGTCTTATTCACAGATATCTTAGTAAGTAGTGGGGGTCTGCCACTTGCTTGTTGCCATGGAGATGTTGCGGCTTTGCAGAGAATGTTCCAAAGTATGACATTAAACAAATCTATGTCCATGGAGACAAGCAGCTGACGCCACCAAGTCAAGTTACAAGTCAGACCTGTAGCGAGATCACCCAGCTCACAGTAAGAATGTAGATTTTAATGCCACAAACTACTGTTTAATTAACACACTCTATTTAAATTTACAGTCTCATTCGCATAAAATAAAATAAATTAAAAAACGAATGCCTTTACTTGCTGAATATTTCCAATACAATCTGCTATCACCATTACATACTCAGACTAAGCTAATCCTCTTTATTAACTGGTGCATTATAAATCAATATACCAATGTCTGGGCATCCTATTATTCAATATATGGGATTCACAACCTTTAGCCAGTGATGTGAGAGGGCTGTGGATAACCAATATGAGATAAGGACTGGTCTAATCCCTCTGTAACTCTTGTCTATGGGCACATAGGACAGAGTGGGCCCAGACATCACACTGAATATGTGAGCTCAACACCAGACCCAAATAATACTGTATGTGGCCTATGTGTGGAGAGGATTTACCAGAGCTTAACACAATGCTTAGAATAACAACAAATGTGATTTCAGAGTTAAGACGGAGCTCCAAGGGCAGGGATTAAATTATACCTTGTATTTATTTGTCTTTCTTATATTATCATTTGTAGTAGTCATAATGTTAAAGTTGCTATATTATGCAAAATTGTGAGATTTAAGACATGTCATAATGTTGTTAACGCATCAAATATGTACCTGGAGTTGTGTTTTGGTTCATTCCCTCACTCATGTTTGCATTATTAGTCTGTCTTCATCTCCAAAGCTCAGAATGCTCTGTTCCACCTTGTGATGTCATGTAGTGGTATCTTTCATGTCTAGAGTAGTACAGATGATCAATTCTAGTACTGAAATTATCCAAATGATTTTAGTGAAGGTGTAGGGAGTTCAAAAACACAGTGGAGCACTTCCTGTATTACCACAATTACAACAATTACAACATATGTCATATGGAGTCATATGGATCCTTTAAATATAACACTTTCCAAAATTAATGCAATAATAACATTTATCATTTCTTTTAAGTATAATTTCATGTTAGGGGTGAGCCCTTGTTGAATTTTATATTCTATATATCGTAGAGCTGTATAATTGTGTAAATGAATGAATGAATAAATATTTAAATGTTCTACTCAGAATTCCACACAGTGCAACATGTATCTGCCCCATAAACAATTAAAGGTGCACTGTGCAACTTTTCGGTTGGGAATCTTTTTCTTTTTCAATTTCTAGAGATTGCTCTGCTTCAAATGTTCCATAGTATGACATTAAACAGATCAGATGCATGTATTCAATTACAGGTGGTTTCATTGCTCAAAAATACCTAGAAAAACAGGCATTTTGGCTGTGGCTCTCCACAGATCTGACCTGTAACTTGGCCCGGTTTGGTCTCCATGAAGGTAAAAGGTTTAAAATGATGTTATGAAACATTTCAGGTAGTGGACCTTCCACTAAAAAAGTTTCATAATTTAAGGACAAGTTGACATAAAATATGAAAATCTATGTGGCCAAAATAGATGAGTCCAATCTCGCCACATCTCAGAAGCTAAAGAATGCTGGGCCTGGTTTATACTTGGGTGGGTGACTGCTGGGCCTGCCACAGTGGGGCGCCAATAGCAGTCGTGTTGGAGGGGCCGATGCTTACCTCCAAGTATGGAGAGAATGAATAATGCAAATGTAAATCGCTTTGGGTGTCTAGAAAGGCACTATATAATTATGTAAATCCAATGGTTAATTAACTAAGAATCACTTACTTTACAGAACTTATTCATAAAACTCATACTACATGATTAGACTTTTGATTACAACATGATGTGATTAAATGTACAGACCTTTTAGAATAACAATAAAACTTGAGCTGAAAGGAGATGCCCTCATATAACATTACCTGAGCAGACCTTTTTACTCTATAGAGCAGTGATGTTGTGAATATAGAGGCTTTGAGGATGCACACGACCGAATACTTGCATATTTTCCCCTGACCTTTTAGTTTGACGGGAGAAAATAATGTCCAATCTTGTAAATAGCACAATAATCTCTATACTGTAATGCTCTTTGACCTCTACTCAGCTCCTGATGACAATGGATGACCTTTATGGACTCAATGGTGTCATCTCTCATATTAATACTCACTAAAGTAATGGCCTCTGATCTGGCATCACACCAAAGCATAGAGAACGCACTTTAAACCCAATGTATAATCCTGACCCGGGAGGCAACTGGGAGATGCAGCAGCAATGGTTCAGTGATAGTGCATCTTACAGCAAACTTTGATTTTCGTTCTTCTTTCTGCTCTGTCAGTAATTCTAACTCAAGATTCAGAAACAACCTCATAACACAGGACTCTGAACTGACAATTTTCATAAGGCAACAGAAGATAGATTAAGAACTGAATATTAACTATTTAGGTAATCTAGATAATATTTAAAAAATGCATCATTTATTTTATCAGTTATTTTGGTTGTTTGCACACTGACCTATAGAAAGCTCTGATATCATTGAAACCCAGCAATAATGTGAATAATGAAAATGACCCCTCCCTACAAGGCAATGTGGGGGAAGTGTCTCGCCTAAGGACACAACAACAAAGGAGGCCTGACCTTGCGAAGCTTCCGAGATCTGATGAGACTGGGCTTTAACAATGCAGATATGGTTGTTTATAGACTCTATAAAGAGTCTGAGGGAGTTTGACGTCACCCACAGAGTTCGGCTCCAAACAAATAAAGCCAATGGAGCAGTTATGGCGGCGAATAATAAGTTATAAATGAGTAACAATCAATATGCAATATCTTTTGTGGTTTAAAGTTACACAGGGCTACTATAAACATGGTGGGACTTTGTTTGTACTGTACTGTGGCTGCTATGATCGGTAATATACAGTAAACCATAGTATTTTTTTCTTCATTACAGATTTATGTTATATGCTCCTTCCGATTGCACATATGTTCTAATTGTGGCCCCTACTGCATCCCCACGGGGCAATGCGGGTGAAGTGCCTCCTAAAGACACAACAACAAACCAGGACCTCGCTTAGCTCCCAATATATGACGAGATTGTGCATTGACAAGCAGGTCCAGTCCCATATACAGCTCAATGCTCCTCACGTCCTGTAGCTGCTGAGTTTCATAAAGCATGTCTGCTGAGCGCGACCTGCAGAGTGACTGACCTCACTGTTTTAATCTCACTTCCTCCTCTGCTCCACTCTGCCATTCTGTTCCATCACTCCAACAAACAGGAAGAGATAATCTGGCTGCAGATTATAGTGAGATTACTTGTGTCTACTGTGCTGTATGTTGACTGTACATCAGTGAGGAGCTCATGATGCAGGATGGGAACAGAGGAACGTATATAAAAAGGTGCAGGGTGGAAAACTTCAATAATAATGCACGAGGGGACTGATCTATTTCTTGGAATTCAATTTAATCACAGAAATCTCACTGTTCCCAGAGAAATTTGAGTTTAATGGGCCCATTTTTTCTTCTCTCAAACAGAAAACATTATCTTGTAATGTGTTTCTTAACTCCATAGTTCTTCACTAATAATTTAGATCATTTCAGACCTGGAAATGCCCATGTCTACACAACTAAAAGTAAAAGGAGCTGTTAACTTGAAAACTACCACTTCATGATATCACAAGGTGGAACAGAGCATTTTGAGCTTTGCCAATCTAGACAGAATAATAAAGGATTGCTCAAACGTGTGAATGAAACAAAACCCAACTTGGTATGTTTTAGAGGAGGTAACAGCATTAGAACATGTACTTGATTTTATGTAATATAAAGCCTTTAGTCAGAGAATTCTCACTATAAATGCAATATTTTATTCAAAATAGCCTTTTAGGAGCTTTTAATCATGTTATAACAGCGTTCCCTTGTTGTAAACTGACTCAGAGTTGTTTTGAAATGATTCGTGCATGTCTGAGCAGTCTTGTGTTGTTTGACTGAGGCTTGAGAGCTTAGAACATTTGCTTTCACCAATCCCTTATCTCTCTTATCGCTGTCAAAATGATTGAAAATCAGACATTCACTGATATTTAAACTAGTATTGAAAGATTGCTCATTTGTACAAATATTGATACTAAAATAGTCACATGCACAAGACCGAAATGAACCTTTCCTGAAAAGCTTTAAAATGATATTCAGCTATATCAGAACAAGCATAAAATCACATAGACAAATATACGCTCATGGACCACTGTGGAACCTACCTGGACGATTGGATTACACTGATATAAAACAACATAGTAATATAAAAGAACTATGAATTAATGCTAAAAAGTAGCCAGCCTATTCTTTTGTACTAAAATAGAAAAAACATTACTGCTCTGTACTGCTTCTTGTTTTCTCAAAATATCAGTCTCCAGGTCAGACATGTCTTGAAAAATTTAAGCGATAGACCTGTTTTACTGAGCCCTTCTAGTCAATATTGCAATTTACAGTGGACAAAATGTCAATTCATGATTTGTGTGTGCTATAGCTTAATCTGACATTTGTAATCCCTCTTTTCTTCCTTTTTTCACATTTTTAACAGCTTTATTTATTTATTTTACCTTGGCCCTTCTTCTCATCAATTCCTGACACTAAAAGCCACTTTACAATGGAGTCTAATTTGTAAATCAGCGGTTACTGGAGCACTTTTGGACTGCTGTTATGAGCTGGGGGATCAGGTCAAAACAGTTGCCGGAAACCTCCCATTAAACTCCATTATACCGGGATAAAATTAAGCCCTGGTCAAAAAGACAGAGCAAAATCAGGTAACACGTCAAATCAACAAGCAGAAAACAAAAACAGCAGACTGGGAATCCCTTACAAAAGTTGACTGTGCACTTTCTGGTTCTTGAAGGATAAAACACTTTCAGAGTAATGCTAACAATGATTACCATGTTAACAGCGCAATTCCTGATCCTTGTGTGCCTGGACAAACACTTCATAAAAAAGAGCAAAAGAGAAAAAGTCACTGCAGACTGGGAATACCTTACGAAAGTATATGCATTCAGTGTATACTTGATTAAAATATTGTAAGCTGTATTAAAATAAAGATTATATTAAATAAAATAAAATTTATTTTTGTATAGCCCA
>JACN01142124.1:0-25821 GCA_000787155.1 Scartelaos histophorus | reverse complement strand
TAATAATGATAATGATAATAATAATAAGTGAACGAAACTGAACTCATGTAACACGTTTTATCATTAATAAATTGAAAGATGGTTGGTTATGCTAACAGAATAGGGTGGTTTTGTATCAATACACAGTGTCCTAATTAAAAACATACTTAGAGTCATACTATTCTTTCACTGAATGTTTTGAACTATTTAGACGAGTGAAAGATGGATTAATGTAATCTTTCCAAACATACTAATGTCAGTGCATATTTGTCAAACCTGTCAGAACAATAACAACGTATTTATTATTTTAAATCGCCCGTAGTAATCAGGCCCGCTGATGGTGTACATGTAATAATAAATACTGGCTGTAAGTATTGAACCGTCAACTTTTAGGTTATTGGCAAAACATTTCTATCACCTGCTGTAGTGAAATAACCAATCCTTAAAAAAAACTATACAAAAAAACTATTGTGCCTGTGTCTGCTCTAGTTATAATCTATGACACCTGTGGATCATTATGTTTGCACATCCAAATCACATCAAATCACAATATTCATTAAAAACGACTTTATAAAAGAAGATTTCCACGTTAGAAAACTGCAGTAACCAGTAGGAGATGAAGTTGTCAGCATCCAATAACTGTCGTATCACTGATTAAGAAAATACATTTGGAGAATAAAGTTAAAGAAGTAGACAAATGCTTATGACGTCTTGAAAATAAGCGATTGAAGATTGCTCAAACTCCATGAACAACTTTGAGAGAATCCACGGCAAAGGAGAAATACAATATGTCAACTGGAGAAAGTTTATTTGTTTAGTTAGTTTATTCAGAACTAAACAAGCGGCACGGATGAGGTGCGAAACGTCGTCGTCCAAAATAAACATTTGTCCAGTTGACATATTGAATTTCTCCTTTGCCAACTTCAAGAGGATAAATGAGAAAAAGTAGATTTTGCATAATAGATCTGCTGTAAAGAAAAGGAACTATAGGGTAATAAAGCATAGACATAAAGCATTCTTGGCAGACTCAATAAAAGAATTGTATATATGTCCTTATATTAACCTGTCTTGTCTTGATTTACAGTGAATAATACTCTCCCGGAAGCCGAAAAGGGTAAAGACTTGAACAAAGAGCCTGAAAAGGGGCAGGAGACTGATATATACATCGACCAAGACATCACAAAAGTTAAAGAGAGAGGTCACGAAAACACGAGCGAAGACAAATCTGGCGGTGAGAGACGAGAATTCACTGCCTCAAACACAAACTCTACAGACATGGAGGATAAATACACTGAGAAAACTAAGCCTGACCCAGACCAAACATACGGCAAGCCACAGCCCACAGAGAGCACCAGAACAGAAATCATCGTCGTAAAGGACAAAGGTCAAGAAGAGAAGGAGCGTAAAGAAGAGCAGGTCAACGGAAAAAAAGAAAAAGACAAAGTCGGACCGAATGACACCAAATTGAGGCCCGTCATAACAGAGGCGGACAACACACTGGAGATTTTTGACCTGGGGTTGACTAATATTACTGTGGCTGTAGACGTGAAAGACGCTAAAGTGCAAAACAATACAATAAGTGCGGATCCGGTCAGGAAACTCTTACCCACAAGAATCAACGTTACACAGTTCACCATGTACCGGAGCACGGGGGGAGAGGGAAGTGGCAAACCAAAGGAAAATCAATCAGGCAAAAAAGCAGAAGAGAGGGAGAAGGAGAGAGAAAGAGAAGCAAATCAAATTATCGACGGTGAGTACTGCGAATGGTGGAATGGTGTCTCTTTGTAGTAATTGTTGAGTTAATGAAACAAAAGAATCCTGGTGTGTTTTTGATGTTACGACATTGTAACGCGGCTTAAAGCTCACAAGACTCAATTTTGTGTAATATTGGACCTTTAAACAATGCTTGTGCTTGTGGTATTAATATGGAATGTATATTATTTTATAAAACATGTAGTATATCGTGTTATCTTGCCACATACTATTTCTATGTTCCCTCATTTAAACAAACTAATCGCAGCACCAATGGCTTCTCAAATGCTCCTTCTGCTGGAACACAAAGTTCTGTACAGTTCATACAGTTATGGTACGGGCAAAAAGCAAAAAATGAAACATTTTCTCAGATCATAATTTTGATTCATCACAATTCATATAAAATATAATATATTGCCTTTAAGTGAAAAATAAGTCACCTATTGTTCTGAGAATTCATACTTCACTATGGTTGTTAATTCCACCATTTTATCAAGGGTGTGGTCCACTGTTATTCTTGGTTAATTTAGATGTTGAATGTTCTAGACCTGATTATGATCTGGTGATACTTAAAGAGCCATTTTTTCCATGTGTTTCTCTGTGTAAAAACATTTGTATACACATTATAATGCATAAAAGATATTATTTTTATACCAGCATTTTGACCTTTGACATCACCTGTATCTTATGTGCCACTGTAGAAAAAGAATGCCCTCCTCTTCCTCGTCTTTACAACGGCTACCAGCAGGTGGTGTCAGGAGCCCAGGTGCTCACAGTGGAGTTCAGGTGTAACCACTCGTACGCGCTCAGTGGAGACGCCCACAGGACGTGTCAGGCAGATGGGACCTGGTCTGGCCTGCAGCCCTTCTGTGTTAGAGGTAACTACGCAAGAATTATTTCATTGCTTAAATATATGACACAAATGAACATTTATGTGTTTGATAGAGGGATTTTTTAGCAAAGAAATCATAATGAGGAATTATTGAGGAAGAGAAACTACTTGGTCAGTGCATCATATTTCTCCAGTGGTATAGGGCTGGTAGTGAATTATAGTGAGTACTGAGCAACAAAACTTCATGTTTGGAGATCAACTCATAAATGAAAAGAAAATCTCTGGAAATCTTACTTTTTGTCATTGTATTAATTTACATACTTAGACTCATATGAATGTATTTTGGTGAATTATAAATCAGAATTAAAAAGAAAAAAAAAACAACATTATACAATGATATGACTAAAATAGCAAATAACTTTTAATATATTTTTTCTAGTCTTGAATCCATATCAATAAAGCGGCTGTTATGCTGCTTTGTCTTTTAAAATATATTATTCTACATAAATAGTAACAGCAGTTCTCTGTATCTGCAGCATGTCGAGAGCCCAAAGTGTCAGATCTGGTTAAACAGCGGGTTCTGCCCCCTCAGGCCCCTTTTAGGTAAGCAGAGTCTTCTCACAAAACAACATCTTTTATGATTTTGTTTTTAGATCCACGGCGTATAGCCTTACAGGATCAACATATCCCCAGTATAACATTAATCAGTGTCTTCATATCCCTTGCAGAAAGACCCCAGTCCACAAGCTGCTGAGCAGGCAGCTGCGCTCTGATGGGCCCCTGCTCTCTCAGCTCCCTCCAGGCTTCCACCACCTCTACACCCACATCGAGTATGAGTGTGCCTCCCCCTTCTACCACCACTCAGGCAGCTCCAGGCGCACTTGTCTCAAAACGGGGAAATGGAGTGGCCGTCATGTCTCCTGTTCTCCAGGTGAGGGCAGCAAAGAACCATGGATTTTAATAGAATATTTCACGTGTCAGAAATTGAAGAGTCTTATCAGTTGGATTTACTCTATATGTGTTTGTGAAACGTATTGTGAAAGAAAATAAAGAACAAAAACTCAGTAGATCTAATAATATTAATATCCATCTAATATTATTTTGATGATTATACCTAGAATTAAATGTGAACTTTCATTAAGTATCACTTTCATTATTATTAGTCTGCCTGCATCTCCAAAGCTCAAATGCTCCACCTTGTGATGTAAAGACACAAATGACCTCACAAGGTGGAACTGAGCATTTTGTTTGAGTGAAGAAAGTGAAGTAAATATGCAAGGTTTGTGTGTTAAACATGTGAGAATGAAACAAAACAAAATTCCAGGTATGTTTTTGATAAGGAAACATACATAACACATGAGAAAATACTGTACTATGGGCACTTTAAACTGTATAGAACTACTACTACAAGCAGTAATTTAATTACTATTTCATATTCCCATATACGGTTAGTTATAATGTAATCTGTTTTAAACATAATAGAGCTTTAAAACTTACACTGTGGTATAATTTAAGTATTTTAAACAAATGTTTTAGTGCCTTGTATCACTATTAAATTCCACTGCAAACCTTTTATCTCACAATATAAGCAGCTCTATAAATTCAGTAGCAGATAAAGAGGAACATGATTGAATTGGGATTTGGGGTCCATTATAATGCTCTTTCAGTTAATTATGTGCGTCTATGTAAGACACATCTTTGTATTCTGAAAACAGGCTTCCCAAAATCCAGCTGAGGCTTGTTTGATCGCACAGCAGCATCTGAGATTAAAATGTTGACACTGTCTCATTTGGAGGCTTTCATTTCTCCTCTACCCTCTCAATTCATCCCTTCTTCTTTGGCAGTTTGTGGGAAGCATCCAGCCTTTGACCCGGCGAGGCCAGGAGAGGCACACTGGCCCTGGCTTGCTGCCATATACCGGCGATCCAGCGTCGGAACTGCGAGCGGGGTGTCCAAGGCAGATGGCCAGACCGGGACCCCCAAGAAACATGGAGGAAGTGTCAGCGGCGGCAGCAGTGAGCGGGCGTCTCAGTGGCAGCTGGTGTGCAGTGGGGCTCTGGTGAACCAGCGCACTGTGGTAGTGGCCGCACACTGTGTGACCGAGCTGGGCAAAGGGTACCCTCTGGATCCCGACCGGGTCAAAGTGGTGGTGGGCAAGCACTATCGCCATGACAACAGGGAGAATAAGGCTCTGCAGCACCTGAGGGTAAGTGCAGCTCTGTGGGCCTCTTAAACAGCTTCTTTTAATTAAGAAAATATCTTAGATCAGGGGTGTCAAATTCAAATGAACAGAGGGCCAACATTCAAAACTGGGACTAAGTCGTAGGCCAAACAAAATATTTCACTTACACATTTGATATATTTGATATGAATAATTATAATTGGCCTGTGGGCCTGAGTTTGACATGTCTGGCTAGATGAAGGCTGAGCTATAAATGTAAAACTAACAAGATTTGTGCAGAAGATTATTGTCAAACACGCCACTATTGAGATCTGGATATATGAGCTGCAGGATTGTATTTTTTTCTGAATGATGCAAATACTAGTAGCAGCACTTTAAGGATTTTTTTTCAGTGGATCAGTTTTGAATGTCTGGTTGATCAGATATTATGCAGATACTATTTCAGCTTTTTCAGGATTTGGATTTCATTGCTTAGACTTTATGTACTTTCATAATTTTTTAATAAAAACTGTAGTTTCAACTTTTAACTCATGTTTATTGATCACTGAATATAATAATTCAGTTCAATCTTATCCATATGTTTGTATATTTTTATATTGTGAGCCTGTTTGTTTTGATATCGATCTATTATATTATTATATCCATTTTTGCTTCTGCATAACCGTCTGCTTCCTCTCATTCTACCTTCAGGTCTCCTCCATCGTCGTCCATCCTGATTACGACCCTCTCATCCTGGACTCGGACATGGCTGTGATCAAGCTGCTGGACAAAGCCCGGGTAGGGGAGAAGGTTCTGCCCCTGTGCCTCTCTGATGGACAGGACCTGGAGGTACCAGGGGGGCAGGGGCTGGTCACTGGCTGGTCTCCCATTCCCGACTCCTCGCTTGGCTTCGATGAGAAGGCTCGGGTGGGGCTAGTTCACCTCACTGACGTCGTCCCATGTGAGAATCAGTACGCTCGAAATGGCGTACCAGTTAGCGTCACAGAAAACATGCTATGTGGAAGCCAAAAGCCTGATTATGGAGACTCCAGTATATGCCCCTCAGACACTGGGGGCATTTTGGTGCTCCCTGGACTTGTGGAGTTTCAGTCAAACAAGAAACAAACACAAGGAGAACCCTGGAGACTGCTGGGATTGGTCAGTTTCGGCTATGATCAGGGCGAGTGTGACCCTGACCTCTACACGGTCTACACACGAGTGGACAGCTTCAAAGACTGGATTCAGGCGAACATGAAATAGGATTCGCTTCACTCATCCACACCGTGAGGAAATCTGTTACTGAGTCTCTGAGCTAGTATTCCATATAATTATTGTGGGCTCTTAGACAGTAAACTATTGCACTTTAAGTAAGCAGTATATGTGCCTGTTAACCAAATAGAAAGGATTTGATTTAATACTTTAATAAAATATGGACAAATATACTAACTACAACCACAGGTGGTCAGTAAGGAGGTATTGTTTACTTGTAGGTACCTATTTTCATAGTATATAAGGGCTTTGTAATAAATTATTGAACTTATAACTATTGCTAGTTTGTATACAGATTAGCAAGGTACATTATAGTGCTCTATACCTTTTCCATTGTGAGATAAGGTCAGTGACTTGGGGATGCCAGTTATTTCCAAGTGTTTTGAGATTTCTTTTCAAATCAGTATTAGTGGATCACTTATACCTGCAAGCTTGTGCAAACTGTGCTTTTGCAAATAGACAAGCTCCATTTTATGGTATACCAATGTCAAAATTACATCAAATTATATCATACCATAACTTGGAGTAAAAATATGTTAAGACAAAGTACTAAACTGCTCATCTTGTACAAAAAAATTAAAAAATTTCTCCAGGTAAAGATGACGAGTTAATAGCCTACGGTGGATGATGTGATTGGGACTTTGTTTTAAAAGTTTCAACACTATTTAATTTAAACGTGAGATTATCCTCTGAATGTCAAACAAATCACAAGATTATTGCTGTTAAAACTCTTAAGAAATGTGTCATATCTGACATGACAGTTTTGGGAATAATCACACTGTTTTCACTGTTTCCAGACCATTTCCTTGATCTTTTTGCTTTTCATGCAACACTGGATGATGGCTCAAACTGCAGGGGGCGCTAGTACATTAAATGTGCTGTGTAGCGTTCTGCTCTTCTGCAAACTGTTCAGGTCCTTATCAGACTTGAAAACTACCAGCAAACCTCCTCTGGCTAATATATAGGTTTGTAAATATGCTGTAGTTTACTGTGTCATTGTATCCTCTGGAGTTGTACATAGTGTAAGAAAATAATAATGAATAAAATTGTGTTAATAAAATAAAAATTGTTCAACATTTTCAGTCTGTGCTCATTCTAACAGAACTAATGAAGCCAGATAATGTAGTAATGCTGCCACTGTAAACAGGACATATTACTTCCAGATCAATTCCCTTTTCTGCGCTCAAATGAAATCAATTACATCTATTATTCATATGTATGTTAAAATAGGCTTGGAGTCTTTTTGATGAAAAAAAAAAATCACCCGAATACCAAGATAATCAATAACGTTTGGCAGCGTGTGGATTTTGTCCTACATAGAAAATATCACAATGTACAGTGCAGATATTTGTAGGAGCTAGACAGAACTAAACGTAGGTATACATCGAAAACAATTATAGAACTATGCTTGTTCATCAATAATAATGTGGTATTTAGACTTGACAGCTGCTAACGCGCCCTACACATCGCACTGCCCCTGATATTAAAGTGATAAACATCCTATTACTCATGATATTGGAAATTAACGACGGCAATCAGCGCTGCCGTCCAACACACCCAGGCTTATTATTCTGCATGAGGTACGCAGTTGCCAGTGCCAACAGAGACGTGCAATCACAGGCAACCGACGATTAACTGTTATCTCCACCATAGGCAAGAGCATTTTCCACATTAAAGAGCTCACGTGTGTTTTAGGACGCTCACTTAAAGGTGCACCGTGTAACTTTTCTGCTTTTCCTCGAGGAGCTCTTGCTTTGCTTAGAATGCTTCACAGCTCAGCATTAAATTCATTTATCTCCAAGCAAATGACAGCACTAGACCAAGATACACGTCAGATCTCTGGAGGAGCTGCATGCTTTTCAAGGTCATTTTTCACAATAAAATCTCCCCTTAATCATCAAATGCAATGCAAAGTTTTGTGCAAGACTGTGGAACATTCCTGGCAAGTAATACCATTTCCATGAAGATAAGAAGCTTGTGCACCAGAAAAGACTGATTGGTTTGGACCAAGCTGCACCTGTTTCACTCCTCAGCGAGGTTGTTGGTTCAATTATTAAGCTCACTACAATATCTGTAGTGTCAAAAATTCCCTTCTCACAATTCCTCCCTTAGTTCGGAGCCAATAATGAATGTGGAAAATAATAAAAATTAAATAACAAACAAATCTACTAGACACTTAAACATCCATTCAGACAAGGAGGGAAATGTGTCTTGCTCAAGGACACATAACATAGATTATTTCCGGTTTCATCAGTTACTTGGCGGGCTCAGAATCTACTGATGAAAATAAACAGTGTAGACTTCTCCTTTTCTTGCAGGGATGTTATCTTATCCTGTAAAGCCAAACCCATCTGAGCCCATCTTTTAAAAGCCTTTTGTTCATCCTCCCACCATGTATTCTCACTTCACAACAGCGCAGTGGAAGCTCTGCATTTTTCAGATGAGAACCAATTCACAGGGCCAGTTCACAGGCCCCGGTCCACTCTCAGGCCATCTCTACTCAAAACGTGCCCTACTCTTTCCTGAACCTGAGCAGACAGTGAGAAAATTCCACTGTGAGAACTCCATAGTGTAGTGAGAGGAACTACTTAGCACTGTGCTGCCCATTTGGAGAGGGGATAGTAGGGGCCAGTGTGACGGGGACTTAGTATTCTAGTCTGGCATCAAAGGCTGTGGTAAAAGTAGGGGACCAAGCACTGACTTTCCTCTACATTTTAACCCCTTATTAACATTTCAATTGATTTTCCCCATAAAAAGCCTGAGTAAATCACCTGAAAAAAACAGAAAACAATTAATGAAAGACAAAAAATAGATTTCAAATACCACCTAGATTAAGCAGTATTTCATCTAACGAACATTTATTGTGCCTGGAGAATTCACACTTAAACTTGGAAAAATTTCTGGCCATTACATAATTTTTGGATGTTAATTTTTTATTTTATGATCTGATATTGATCGATTAGTTACAAATGTCACAGGACTGACTATGAAAGCAAAAAAAAGCAAAAAATCTTTCCAAATTATGTATGAATTCACTTTTTAAATGAGTTTTAGTCTTTGTGTTCTCTTTATGAGTTATATGAGAAGTAAGATCTATGCATCACTGACCACAATACAGACATAAGACACTGTATTTCTATTGTTTTCTATATATTTAGTTGTGCTGTTAGTTGTACTTTGTGGATATCCCTCTGTTCTGCTTATGTGACAAAGCATTTGTAAAGGGGTTTGAGTTTTGGTTTTGCCCTTGTTTTCTTCATAGAGTGGCTCTCAAAGTGACCAGTGAAGCCCATTTCTTCCAGAGCCCTGGCACCAAAGGCAGGTGAGCGGATCTAGGCAGCATGAGATCATGGAGACAGTGCTTTTCTGTGGCCCTATTAGCCCAGTATGAAACTGAGCAGTCAGAGCCAGAGCAGGGATCATTGCTCCAGGCTGCTGGACAGAACGCTGCACTGCCTCTCCGGCTTTAGAGAGGAGAGCGGCTGGATTTCCCAGAGCTGAACAGAAGAACATGGATAAAGTACTAACAGCACAACTAAAGTACAATAGAAAAACAACGCCTTATGCCTGGATTGTGGTCAGTGATGCACCAATCTTACTTCTCATTTGTGCTCTCAAGAGAACACAACAACTTAAGTCTCCCACATTCTAACCCAATGAAATACAACAGCCAGTCACACATATTACTTTCTCATCTCTTTTATAGTAACAAGATCCAAGTGGTGAAGTAAGCAACAAAATGTGTCACATGCACCAGATCATTCCCACATTGAAATTTGATCAAAAAAGTTTCTCTCTTTCAACCAGACACCAATTGCTCTCATACACCAGATGAATAGACAAGGAAAGATGGGTGAAGTGTCTTGCCCAAGGACACCATTGAAGTACGCATGTTTTCAAATGGTCAGCCAAAACAGAACCAATTCCTGCAGTTAAAAAAGGCATCTTGATATTTTGGGACAAAGAAAGATTGGCCTTTGTGAGTCACTTTTATCGTATGTAGAGTGAGTCATGTTTCATAATAGTAAAAGTTAGCCAATCACATGGTTATTTCTTCTAATGAATTAGCCCAGTCCTTATGAATCCATGTGGCATTACAGAAGCAAATAACCAATCAATCAAAAAAGAAAAAAAACAAACAAAAAAAACCCCCAAACAACTCATTATATAATAATCAGTGTCCTCTGCCTCATTTAAAGGTACTGTGCACCTTTTTTTTTTTTGGTTTGGGGTCCACCACCTGCTTGTCTCCATGGGAAAGGCTTTATTGTCCAAATCAAAAAATATGTCATGGACATCAGAGGCACAATTAAAATAGAGCACATCCAGGTAAAGGTACAGATCAAATCTGTTAATATGAATATTCATTCTCTGCATGTCTGCATGTGCCACATTCTCCAGTGCTGCTGGGACGACCTGTCAAGACAAATAAAGTACAAGTCAATACAGGATAACACACCCTCACCCTTTGTTCAAGTTTTTAATTTTTAACTTTTGTTGAAGATTATTGCACACAGGGACAGTCTTGGAGGGGGCTGACAGTCCTCACTTTTTTCCTTCAAGAAAAAAAAATGTCAGGGGTCACCTGGGGCAGTACGAGGGTTTTGTGCCTGGGGTCCCAATAGTGTAGGATTGCCTCTGTTTGCACACATGACACAAATGCCTGTGACTGTGGACCTGTGAGAGAGCTGCTTCACTGGAAAAAGGCTCTATATCTATATGGTAATAAATGGGCTTTCACTTTTCTTGACAAACTCCCACATTCATACAAACAAGGTCTCGCTTAAAAAAACTGGTCAACCTCCAGATTAATGAGCAAATACTGAGCTACAGGAATAGCTTTGTCTGAATATTATAGTCTAACATCTGCCCTAATGTGTTTTGCCTTGTTATATTTATTGCCCTCCCTCCTGGGCTATACTCGCCCCCTCTCCCTCACTACCCCAGATGCCCCGGAGCTATCATCACTTTTTCCTCATATAAACTATAGTAGAACCTATATAGAACCTTTCAGCAGTTCTTTGCATTATTCATCCACCATTTATTGACATCCTTGGTTCTGTGCGTGTTCTACAAAAGGCGTTGGATTAATGGTTACATTTCTGTTCGTTCGTGCCTCTCCTGCACACATGTGGCATTATGATTTATTAGAACTGGGATTGGTGGAGCCCAACAGCAGCTGCAGCTCAGAGAATAGGCTGTAGATTTAGTAACATGCAGCTATTGGAGGATGGAAGAGGGGAATGGGGATGGAGGAAATATATGCAACAAGCAATTTACATGTTGGCTGCACATACGCTATGTTCAAAATAGGAATGTATACAGCCAGTCACAAAAGCAATGGAATCAGTTTGAAAAATCCTTGTCTTGTTTGTTAAAGTAGCCTTATAGATCCCGTGTTTGAACTTGTTGGTTTACTGCTCCTCATCCCAGTCCATGAGTTCCTTTTACAGTGAGGTCTGATTAGTCCTTCCAGGTTTGTGAAGGGGACCACGCCTCAGGAAGTAACAACATCTGATATGTGACATGTTATCAAGACTTGTGACAATTAAGACTACAGAGAACCTGTAGGTACGTGACCTTTTTTGTTTTGGCTTCCATATTGATGGTTCCTACGGCCGTAGCTAGTGTTCGAGTAACAATACGAACTGAATTTCAGCACTCAAACAGCACTTTTTACTTGGACACAAGCAACATTTTGTTTTGGCTTCCATATTGATGGTTCCATGGTTCAGACCCATATTGCATTCCAGATGTTCTGTTTACACCGCTAAAGCAATGTGCTGCATTGTCGAATTCACAATATCCAGACATTTACAAATACTTAATCAACTTCTGATCTCAGAACACAGGAACATGTTTGAAGGCTTACAAGAGTAGAGACGCCAACAAATATCTGACCCCCTGGTGCAGTGTCTTCCAACAAAGAAAGTCTATTTGATAACTGCAAAGGTAAATGACTTTCTTACATCTTCCATCTGCTTAGCTAGAGTAACCTTGTATAGGGTTGCCAACTATCCTGAATCGCCAGGGACATCACGAATTTTGAGTGAATTTGATTTGTCACAGATCCAACAGCTCCAGACCCATATTTCAGTCAGTTCTATGTCATTGGTCCGACAGCCCATTAGTCCAACCATACACAGTCAAGATGCATGAATGACTTGGAACGTGTCAACGATAAACTGTTAGTAAATCCAGAGTGTGGGTGGAATTCTTGTTCATTTGGAGAGCCACACCGAGCAGCCAGACCTGTAGTCCACAGGGCATTCTCACGTTCACCTCTTGGATCCACTGAGCAGCTGTCAGCTTCAACCGGGATTCGATACAACTGAACCCCTGTGCCTTTATTTCTCTTCTGATTACAGCTTTGTGCACAACACTTTTCCGACATGTGTCTTAATGTGAAAATTACAGGAGCGACTTGAAAAGGTGCTAACTATGGGAGTGGATCAGGCCAAGGCTGTGACGTCACATGCAGGTTCTTTATAGACAGTCCAGCCTTTATGAAGATGGATGGCAGCTAGAAGTCAAAACATATGTATCTATTAGTTCTGTCAATTGATTAAAAATATTTAACCGCGATTAATCTCATGAATGTCATAGTTAGATCAACATAGAAATGTGGAAAGGCTTGATTAGTGCAATGTTTTTTATTGTGCTTGATGTTCCTCTCTCTGACTACTTTCATGAAGTGCTCTGCAACAGTGTCAGTGAAGTGCCTCTCTTCTGTCTTCATAACAATCAAAGCATGAAGTTCCCACTGTGGGATGAAATAATGTGCTGTAACCCTGAGGTAGTTCTCTTTACTGATGGACGTCCAGTAACCTCCAGTTTGAGCTACTGTATTAGTGCCAACGTTTGCTGGGACTTTTGAGCTGTGCTGTGCTCAGCCAAGACTGCATAGACTCAATGGCTCGGACTCATGTGCACAAACAAACCGGGCCACAGTGCTGTTTGTCTACATGTTGCACAACAGAGGTAACACTTTTAGCTGAGAAAATAAGTCCACATCACATACATACAGATGCAGGATATACTATAGCACTATTCTTCTCCACAGCTGCAGGATTATGACACCGGGTTTACCTTTTTATTAATGACATCATGAAAAACCCAACTGTGCCGTGCAGTCCCACTTTCTGACAGCTGGTAGTTTTACTGCAGCATCGATCCTGCAAAACTGGCAAATAAGGCCATGAAGGTGATTGGCAAGGCAGAGTTTCCTTCTCTACAGGACATTTTTCAAACCTCTGTGCTCGCTCTGGCCACACAGAGTGTCAAGAGCCCCTCTTGCCTGTTTCATGGGGAATATGAAATTCTTCCATCGAACAGGTACTTTCGAGCACATAATTAAGAGTAATAGATATAAACTCTCATTTTTGCCCACTTCTGTTGCACACTTGAACAAATCTGCACAACAAAGGCACACTCAAGTCAGTTTATATTCAGTGTTGTAAAAACTATTTGTTCAGTAGTATTTGTTCCATAACTATTTGTGCAATAATAATGGAGTAACTGTGCAATAAGGCTGGTGCCATAATTATTTGTGCAATAGGGCTGGTGCAATAACTTTATGGTTCTACAGTGCACAAATGGAAAATAGACATTAATAATGGATATATTTATCTTGCGATGAATTTTGACTGTCTGACTCTACTGTATGTGGGCCCAGCCTTAGCTTCTGAGATCTGACGGGATCAGTTTTTGACAAGCCACTGTGGCCAAAAATGAAACTGACAAATCAGTTGCATCCGAATGTCAAAAACATTTCCACTTATAATATCTTAGGTGAATATATCTTATCTTATCTTTATACTATAATTCTGCAATAGTATTTAGAACCAACAGTGTTTGTGCTATGCCATATGTGCCTGGATTCTCTGTGCATTCCTTTGGTTTACCCATAAGCCTTAGTGCACTGCAAACCTCTCTGTGTTTCCATCCAGTCTCAGTGTTTGGGTCATGGCAGTTTTATGACCCCTGCTTCTCTCTCATAACACCTCCACCACCCTGATAACTGCTGCACGCTCCCACTTTCTGCAGCCCCACAGATATACATATACACATGTATGGCTAACCAGTAACTGCACATATCTCAGACCTAGTAAATACTACATTTGCCTTGGCCGTTTATTGCCTGATTTTACTTGAAGGACAAATTTGAAAAGAGGGCAGCTTAGACATCACGTTTAACTAAATTTACTCTTGGTGGAGAGGTTAAATATTTGTAAAGCTCTATTTATTTAGAATAACTTATCTCTGTATGATTCAATTTTTTATCATTCCTGTATTATTTGCTTATTGCTGTTTTGAGTGTTTTAATATGTGGTCTGTAAAGCATCTTTTATTGTTCTGAGAAGTGCTATATAAATATAATGTTTTATTATTATTTGTTATTATTTGCAATAGATATTTTAGATGCTAAAGAAGAAACCTGACCATACACTCCCCAAGTTTTTGACCATCCATATTGGGCATTGTTAAATCATGTGCATGGTTTATACAGGGTATTATAACAACAGCAGAAAATAAAATTATGGAAACCAAGAAACAGAAGTGTCATTGTGATGTATTTTGTAGCTAAGATAATGGGGTTGTTAAATGATGAAATCTAGGCTTGGTTGTTTTAGACAAAGATAAATATCCATGGCGGAGAAACATGGAGGGAAGCTATTTTCTGATCCATAGTATAATGCTGTTTCCTCATAGCAAACACACAAAATATAGCAAAACAACACACCCAGACTGTTCTTTTGTTTCATTCACACACACATTTAACACGCACACACTGCATATTTAGGCTGTGTTCCACTGTGTTTTTAAAATTTCATAGACCTTCACTAGAATAATTTGGATGATTTCAGCCCCGGAGATGCCAATCTACTGAACAAAAGGCAAAACTGTTAACTTGAAAACAAGTGCTCTATGACATCACAAAGTGGAACAGAGCATTTTAAGTGTTGGAGATGTAGGTAGCCTAATAATGCACAATTACTCAAACATAAGTGAATGAACTAGAACACAACTCCAGGAGGAAAATGCATCATAAAATAGCTTAAAGTGCGCAAGAGTCAATTTAGCAAAATATGGGACTTTCAACAGTCACACTAGATTAAGAGAAAACTCAAATGACCGTTCAGAATTTAGATTAAAGATTAAAATTTGAACTTCAATTAGTCAATACAGTTACCTATTTAAAACATGTATAGGTGTAGATTTGAGCAATATTTTCTTCTTCACTCTGTTAGAAATGTTTGAATGTATAAGGGCCTGAAAACTGAAAATAACTGAAAATAAAAGGCGTCAAACAACGGTCATAACTTGAGACGGTCCAACCACAGTCACTAATTTGTAGCATGTGTCTCTCAACTCGAAAATTCTTGTAATATTCAGAACAAAATCTATGATTTCTTCTTTGCGTTATATATTTTTTCGTGTTTTACTTGTAAACTGCTTTATCAACCTGTCAGTGCCTTTACTTCAGTGCATCATTTTGCTTTATTGCTCATGTCTTACTGGATATTTGTTTTTATTGATACTGTGCAATACAAGTAACAACAGGGTGTGGGTGGGAAAAATGAATACATACAAAACTATGGAGTCGACTGATCCAAAACAAACAAGGCATTCACTGATTAATATAACATGCCATGGCTTAACAGACAACTCCCAAACTCCTGACATCCCAAACTCCTCAGGGAACAAGTGAGTCACGTGTGTTAAATACAGAAAACCCACCAATAGGGCTGCTCCACCTGGACGAGGTGTGGAGATTCACCTGTGCACACTACCTGACACACTCCACAAGGTGGCACTTTCATTACCCACGACCACCATTCATAAAGCTCAATATGCAAAAAACAGTAACAGAACAAATGGCCATGTCTGCTGTTATGACCTATTTTTCTGAGTATAAAATGCATTAAGTTGAATTTTGATGATGGTCAAAACAGTAGGAGCTGAGCATTTCACATTAGTTGTAGTTTATACCAACGACTTTAACAAATCTGTGATGCACAATCTACTACAAGAAGAGGTTCAAATACACAGGCTCCATTTATCATTTGTAGGATTTAGGTAATGAATAAGTTCCTGAGTTGCCACAGGTGCATCAGTGAGCTGCAGCCCGCACTAAAAATATGTCTGTCTTTAATTCCCTTGGTAAGACAAGTTCTTATGTAACAGAGGTCCAACAGCGCTCACCACACACGGACACACTAGGTTCCCAGAAGAGGTTGTGTGAAAAACACAAAGAGGTGATGGCGAAAGAATGGCAAAGTAAAGAGCGAGGGAGAGGTGATGTTACAGGCAGCATCTTCGACCAACGGGAGCTGGATTCCCATGCACAGAGAGACAAAGAGGGGGAAACGGGCGGAGGCGTGTGAGAGTGGGGTGGGGGCAGTAAAGCGGCGGAACGCTGAGGTGAGGCACAGCTCATTCAGTGGGATCGTTGAGCTGCGGAGCTCCTCGGATTGTACAGGCAGAGGACCGCTGTGACTGTGCGCGGACCGCGGTGCAACCTGCAGCTCGCTGTGGCGCGTGAGGCCAGACAGACCCTGTGAGGGGACTACACCAAAAACTTTTTACTTCGCCCTGCGTTTGATCAAAGGTAAACTGCACTGATTTTCTATTATTATTTCAGCACTCGACAAAAAACAAACGTCTGGCTTTCACTGGATGTAAATTATAAGATATATCAATCACTTAAAATACTTAATATTCTATGTTTTGGAAAGATGACAGATAAGTTTGAACACTAGAACAACATGATGAATAAGTATCACCTGTAATTGCAATTGCTGAGGCACAAACAAGCACCTCACTCCAGACACCTCAACATTCACATCCCCTGCGTGCGTAAATTACCGAATAATTGATTCACTGCAGATAAAACGATATGATTAACCTCTCACTCCGACAACATTTCAATTATTGTGTACCACTTAAGCCGGGGGACCTGTAATGCGCGGTGGGATTGTGACTGAAGCACCGGAGAGAAAAGAAACAGATGCGCTGCGCCCCTACACCTAGGACAGTCCTAGAATGAAGTTTGAACGAGATTTTTTTTTATTTTATTTTTTTTTACTTCAGTGGATTTTAATGGTAGAATTGCACTTATACTTATGATACCTTAAACACTCTCAGTCAGTGCAAACATTCTGTTCATCTTGCATTATGCAGCCTCACCCTTTCTCACATCCCAGGTGCCGAACCCAAACCAATGAAGAACAGTTTCATCTTTTATCTTTATTCTGCGGCTCCAAAACGTGCAACAAGTTAAGTTCCCTCTTATTTTGAAAGTTTGAGACAATAGAAATTCAATTGCACTTCTGTGACTTAAAAATCTCACGTCCTTTGCCGGAGCTCTGCACAATCAGACCTTTTCTTCGGATCAAAGGTGTGCGCTCCACACACGCTCCTGGATGCGTAAAGCCCGTGCGCTCACTATCGCCACCCACCTCTGGAGCCAATCACCGCGGCTCTTTCTCTACTTCATATTAACGCGCGCGCACAGCAGCCACACGCACGCACACGCATGTTTACTGACGCGCTTTTTTTTTTTTCTTTTCTTTTTTTTCCCCCAATAACCCCACCATCAATGTCACCATGGAAACCCACTCCAAGGCGCTCTCAGTTGATCATCTTCAGGTCTTATAGAAAACATACCTTTTGCTATTGTGTATTCTTTTGTGTGGAGGAGACCTTGGACCCCGTAAAAGGCTGAGGCGATTGTCCATGTGATAATGCGCTCTGCCTTGTTCTGTGGCGTTTGCTGTTGTACATGAATGAACACATAAGCAGACATGGGAGGAGAGGCTCACACATGCTTAAAGGCTGGATGATTCATTTAACATATAAATGCATGGCCTAAATCTGTGGAGTGTGGGCGGATTTTATCGACTGTAGACCCAAGATATTCCCATAAGAGTTGTATTGGCGCATAGGGGGGTCTGTCTGGGCACATTATTAACATGTTTGTTTACAAGCTCATTAGTGAGAAGAAAGGAAATTCCACATTAACTTTTCATATTCAAAATCATGCATTTTTCACATCAACTGTAATCAAAACCTTATTTATGTCATTATTATTTAATAATGTTGTATTGTTTTCTACATTGAGGCTTCCATGATGGATTCTGTGAGTTCAGCCAAGACATGCAGAGTCCTAATGATGACTATTTTGAGTTTTAAACAGTTTTCCAGTCTTTTCATATTCCCAAATCAAAATCCAAATTCCCAATCATCCCAATCATGAGGCAAACCCAAATTCCAGAAAGTAATAAAAGAAATATACTCAAAATGATGCCTATTCCCAACTATTTGGCTCTTTCTTTCCTCGGTCAGATGTAGCATGTCCAGACAAGGCCCTGCAGCTCTGCCCACAGTGTACTAACAGTCCAAACCATATTTCTCTCCTTCAACCATCTGTGAATGTGTTTAATTAGGATAGACTCCACTTTGAGCCGAGGGAAATCCAACATCCATGTTTGTGTGGCTTTGTGCTTAACAGACTGTGAGAGATGCTCCCACAGGGGGGAGGGGGAGTCAGCCAGCCTCTCATATACACATATACAACGGAAAAGACAAGAACTACACTAGCTTAACCAAAATCAATACGACTTCTAAGTGATAGCTTCTTCACTGACTCTATATTTGAGAGGAAAATTAAATTTGGACAATCAATCAACAAGGGGATGGATCAAATGGCACCTAAGGTTGTGCAATTTCACCTGGAAAGTCATTAGAAGGCTTGAAGGGAATTACATTGACGCAGCACGATTGGTAGAACAGGTTAAATAATGATAATTCAACAAAGAACTGGAAGTGTGATACATTGCAAACAAACAAAAAAACCAAGATAAAATATTGAAACCAAACCATAAAACATAAGTAGCCTCAAAAAAGTATTCTAAATGCAAAATATTGATAGAAAAAGGAACTGCAATAAAGAAATAACAGAATATAACAATTAAAGTAGTTAGGTGCATAATTCAAACCTTCATATCTTGCATCTCTTCTAAAAATAACCAAAGATTTAAGATTTAAGTGCAACCAGAAATTACTCACAATAAATATGGACCCCACAAAAAACTATTGTTCCGTCTGTGTATCTCTGTACGTATAATATAGTATTTATCGTGACAGGCCTATGTGAATGGTAATATTTGTTCTAGTGTGAGATGGAGTTGTGATGTTGCACCCGTAGAAGAGTGAGAGGAGTGCTTATGGTGATGTATAGGACCGGGTCTATAAGAGGAGACAGAATTATGGCCTCAGAATGGAGTGGGTTCGGAAGTAAACTGGGCACATAGTACGTTTTTCTCACTGGCATTTACTAGATTTGGTGCTTTAGGAGGTGGAAGCTGCTTGACAGAGAGTGACCGTACAGAGTGCTGAACAGTTCGGCTGGAAAATAAAATGTGCGGCGTTTGTAATTTGATAATTGCAGCCATTTAAAAAGCCATTTGAAAGGGATTAGTTGGACCGAGGATTGATGGTGGGTTTGGTTCTGCACAGTATATTGCAATTATTATAGAAAAGACTTGCTTATGTAGTATAGCAGACCTGAAAAGTGTAGGATTCTTATTATAGTTTGGCACTTCAATGTCAAATATGATTCATTTTGGAATAATTTTTGATTGTCTAGTAATGACTTTTGAGATTACAGGCACATTTGGTTTAGATCATACCAAAGTATCCTTAAAACTGCAAGGTAGGATGGGTACCTTAGTAGAGGAGTACGCTCTTTGGTTATGTAGCGTAGATTTGTGCAAATGTCAACGCAATTCTATTACTTTCCATGATAAGATCGAGCATTATTGTGTGCATGAAGTGAATTGCAGTTCATTTATATGTGATTAAGGCCGGGGTTATAATGGGGTGTCAATGTCTCTCCAACTGTGAGTGCCTCTATTCGCCCCATTCACCGCTCTCCTCCTCAGCTCTGGCCCTCCTCTGGCACTACGAGCCCTGCTAGTACTTGAGTAATCCTCCTGGGAACTTGTTGATGCTGCCAAAGAACCATCCAAACCCTCTTTTTACACTCATTCCCCACTTAGCCTTAATGTTTTCTTTCACCTTCATATCATACCATTTGATGAAGCTTATCTCTGCATTCCTGGTGTGGATCTTCTCCCAGTTTGCGTCCTGTGGTGTGCGGGACATGCAGGCTTGTTTCTCAGGGGCCTCTCCCATGGACTGTGAGTGAACAAAGAGCTGGGCCCTCACTTCTGTATGACTGCACAGGAACAGAAACACGGGCGCTTATCCACTAGTGTGTCTGCTGCTGCCGAGCGGTGAGGCCACTGATGTCCACTTTCACTATAGTATTGCAGTTACAAACATCTAAGCAACAGAACAGGATATATCGGTTTGAAGAAAATCATATTCATTACATGTGATTGTGATTAAAGCTGTAAAATTCTGGAAAAGACGACAACGTTCTTGTCTCCATATAGATAATATTGCTTTGAATCTCCCAAAATATGGCATTAAACTTATCTATCTTGCATCTATTCACTTTCTATTGCTCACAAATACCTTGAAAAACATGCATTCTTACTGTTAGCTGGGTCTACTTTCCACAGATCTGACTTCTGACTGTGGTTCTCCTCGAGGTTTCTCGTTTTTTTCCCCACTGTTTTTTTTTTTTTTTTCGAGTTTTTTCTTGCTGAAGAAGGAGGGTCTAAGGACAGGAGATGCTGGGACAATTATCCATTTGCTGCTTGTTTTTGGACATTCTGCATTTTTGAATTATTAGTTATGATTTTATTTTTTTCTGATTCTGCTTCATTCTCTGACATCTCTGTTTGCTAATTTAACAATTTTGTGAAGCCCACCAAGATAACTGTTGTTATGATTTTGGGCTATACAAAAATAAATTGAATTTAACTTGTAACTTGTCTCTGTGAAGACAAATAAGTTTAACGTCATACTGTGGAACATTCCAAGCAAAGCAATACGATTTCCATGGAGACAAACAGATTGGTGTACCATTCTCTTGGGAAGTTACCTATCCAAAATGGCTTCAGCTTCCACACCCACTGATTTATCTTATCATTTGAAAAAGAAGCAAAACAAAACTGCAGTTTCGTTTGAACAACAGTCAACAGCTTTATAGATATTTCCTCTAAAGGGCATTGAAGAAAGAGTGGGCATATTCATTCACTGAGATAATACAGGTCAGAGGTCAAGGCAAAATTAGGCCAACCTCTCACCTAGCTTATATGGTGTAAACAAAAGATTACACGGGTTAGGTCAGCCAGTAGAGCACTCTTTTGTTAAATATTGCATGCATTTTGTGTCTATTTTGACCATTCTTTGAAGATTTAGCAAGTGTATTTCAGTTTTGACTTGACTTTTTTGTACCTTATGCTACATTTGAACCATTTGAACCTATTTTCTAATGTGCAAAATGTGTTAAAGATTGCAAAAGCACCACTAGCTTTGATCTTTAACTTGCACTGTTTGCTGACAGCTACAATTTCCTTATCACAGCCCCCTTGTGTGCCTGTGCGTCGCCACCCACATCACACTGGCACCTGCTCCATTGGAATTCAGGTCAGAGCGAGGGAGTCAGGGACGAGCTGTGTGCCTGTGCCCGTCCACTCTGCGAACAATCCACCTATTGTACCACAAGAAAGGATTCCTAATTAAAGCATATGAAGGGAATCACTCACAAACAGATACAAGAGCTCGTCTGAACAATAGCTCCGGGATGCGAGGGGACGGACTCACGCCGGTGGTCCCATGGAGACTCGTATGGTTCCTGCCACAGCAACATACGGCAAAAAGTCGACAAAAGAACGCAAGGATGAGAAAAAAACCTGCTTATTTCCGCAGTTTGATATCAGTAGGCTGTGCTCATGCAACATCCCGACATTCTAAAGGAGCACCGTGTAACTTTTCTGGTATTATTTCCACGGAGATGCCTGAAGTATCCACACAGTATTGCATTAAACATATCTATTCCCATGGAAACAATAGGGTGAGGGCCAGATTTGGGATGTGGCGACCCTGCTCACAGTAAAGATGCAGTAAGAATGCAAAAAAATACACATTAAATTCAATTCAGTTACGTTTAATGCCACAGTGAGGAATATTCTAGTCAAAAAAGAACTGCTCACAGTAAAGATGCAGTAAGAATGTAAAAAAATACACATGTAATTAATATTCTAGTCAAAAAATATCATCTCATAGTAGCAGAAAGTTACACAGTGCACATATAAGTGAGGGTTTCATGCTAAAATAACTCAAAATGTGTTCCCAAATACGTATAAACCCAGTGAAATAATTAGTAAATTAATAAAACATCTGATTTAAGACACCTACAGTCCTATGATCCAAAAATGAAATGAAAAAACCCAAATCACGAGAAAATTAGGATGGACTAATATATTGACATCTTTTTTTATATGTTGTTTATTTCTATGTTGCTACTGTCAAACCTTGAATTTTCTTCTGGATCCATAAAGTATCCATCTACCTAAATCATTATGCTGAAAAATAAAAGTATTATTCAATCAAAGGCTGGATTGCGGAAAGTACTTTTAGCCAAGGCTAATACAGAAAGTCCTAGACCTAATCCTTGATAGACTATGATAGAACATCAGTGGATTTTCTTTCTTCCTCCAATTGAGTCCCACTGGCTCCTTCACTCCATTTGCAATTTTTGCGTCATCAAGTTCTATAATGTGAACCCAGTCTTATAATTTACTTGTGTCACTTGAATACTTGAAAAATTAAATCTATTCTTCATGACTCAACCTACAGCTCGTGCTTATCTCCTCATAGCAAAGCCTTTATGATCACATAATGGTAATAATGGCAGATCATCCGCCAAGAGGATGAATAGAAAGTAAAGGATTTGATGAAGCCTCGGGTTTCCATATGTTCGCAAAATGAGCAGATCCAAGAAAGCGGAAGTGACTATCGGCAGCGTTTGATTGAAGTGAAAAATTCCAGCCTTTTTAAACATTTTTGACACCCCCTCACGTCGCACCCTTTTTTCCTTTCCCTTTTGGCTCCTTTGTAGCCATCCTACAAATCTTCAATTAAGTGCGTGATGGTTGTGTGAGGCGCTCTTTGTTTGCCCCTGGGGTGGAATAGGCCAATGTTAATGCCCCTCTTCAGTGTGTAAATAGCCAGGGCTGTGGGAGCATGGGCTTAGCTTAATCGCAGAGAGCTCCATCACTTTTGGACACTTTTGGGGGCCCCCGTAGAAGGGAACATGTGTGAGAAGGATACAATATAGGACTTCTAGGCATGTAGGACTTCTTATAGGGTTTTTTTCTTCCCAAAAATGCATGCTTGCTTCCTGTAGGATCTTCAAAACCCTCTTCCTCTTTCTCTGCTTTTAGCTGATACGTCATACAGTCCAACTTTATTTATCTCACCTACTTATATAGCAGAACACGCAACAATCCCCTTCATTGCTTGTTTGTCAGGGCCCTTTTCAGAGCTAAAAGACTAGAGAAAGGGAGGGGGTAAACTGGGGGGGGTTGCAAAAACAAAACAAAACAAAAAAAAGCAGAGGAAACAATTAAAGGGCCCCCTCCTCCCCATGAACCCTGTGCTAGCGGGTTCCCAGCTCGAGATGCTGTGAACTCACTTGGAGGCCAGTAAAGTGGACCATTATTCTTGTCAGGGTGGCGTGTTCCAAGTGCAGCTCGCCTCAATGGGCCCAGAACACAGAGAGGGGTTTGTTAGTGCGTTTTGGCTCACTGCATTATGCACTGGTTAATTAGGATGTATCTATCTATCAATTTATCTCTTTATTTATTTATTTATTTATTTATGTATTTATCTGACTTCTAGGCCTGTCATGATAACACTTTTTGAAGTGCGTAAATATAAATGATAAATGACCATTTTAAAACTAATTTATGCCACAAAAAAATCCAAGAGCCAAGATTTAAACCACAAAAACTATTCTAAATGTGCAATACTGTACAAAACAGCCAAATGAAATAGTAGTTAGTGACACAACAGTAGTTAGTCTGTATCTGTAATGAGTCATAGACGTTTTGTATAGAACTTTTACTTTAAATTGTATTGTATAACGATAAATATTGACCCTAAACATAACTTTTCCATTTTTCATATATTGAAAGATAAGCCCATACAGTAATTATCATGAGAGGTCTACTTCTAGGAAGCATTATGTAATACAAAGACATTGCATTGCAGTGTTTTTCTTTACAAAAAAAGTAGATATGTTATTGCTTTTCCTGGAGTGTTCCGCAGTATGGTATTAAACTGATCAATCTTGCATTTATTCAGTTCAGCTGCTGTTTTCATTGCTCAAAATATCTTTAAAAATATGCAGTACATTTATACTGGTTTTGGGGCTTGGGCTGGTGGCAGGTCCTGCTTGTTCCAGTAGATGTAGATGAGTTTATGTACTGTGGGACTTTTCCATACCAAGCAGACCATATCTTCATGGAGATGGCAGAACTTCCACTAGTAGTCCACTAAAACTTTATTTTCTGTGTATTTCAGAAACTTTTTTTATTAGGGAGATTTCTGAGGAGCTAGAAACAGTGACAGGCCAATGACTGAATATCCAGGTCTTTCAGGAAGGTGTTGAAATGAGCCAGAGGTACAAGGTTTTAGAGTTAAACCATTTTCTGTAGAAAGTTCCAATCAGCAGGAGCACAGTATTCGGTACATAGAAGGTTCAATGCTTTAGTAAAGAGTTAAATTCAGTTTTTTTAAGCCATTGTAAGAAAGGATTTGTGCATTGGCTTTTAAGTGGTCTGAGCTTATGAAATGAATGTTGTGAAATGGAAAGAGGGTGGCACTCCAGACCAGATGCTGTTCAAATGTGGTTTGTTAGTTTGAGATTCTTTGTGTTAGTAAAAATGGCTTTGTAATAGTGACTTATGGTTGGTTAATCTTCCTATAAATCAAACCCTCTTTAATATTATACACGCGCTTCTGCTGGTATGTCCATTTATCATCGAATTGCTTTTTAAAAATGCATGTTTGTATTCCCTTTGCCCAAGAGACTAGAAGTGCCACCACTATAAAACAAATGTAGCCTGCTTTCGGGATGCAACAAAACATCCTCAGGTCTCTGGAGCCAAGTTCTAGTTTTCTAAGATTTACACATCTCTGCAAATCTACACAGCTCTGGTTATACTTGTGCAGGCTTTATTTAGTAGATCAGTGAGGGAGGATTTTGATTGACAGTAATAATCACTGCTTTTCTATCCCATTGTGTAATTTGATTGACTTAATGGAGGGAAAAGCCTTTTGCCCACACATTTTTTTTTTTTATTTTTTTTTTTTACACCCAATAGTGTTGATTGTAGTTGCTTGGATTGTGTATGGATGAACAGTCATATTTGAATGACTAGAACATTAAATGCGCTGTCCCTAATCTTCACTCTTTATCGACTATTGCTACACTTTTATCACACAAGTTTGTTATAATTATTTATACAGTTCACTTTGTTGTGTCGGCTCTGAATAATAATGTCTTTTTAAAGGTGCACTGAGTAATTTTTCTGGTAGAGGGTCCATAACTTGTTAACTAATACAAACTCCATGAAGAAAGCAGTTGCCAATTTATAAGTCAGATCAGTGTACTGTACTTACTGTAAGAATGCATGTTTTTCAGCATTTTGGAGCAAAAAGTCACCTGTTATGAAATAAATGACTTGATGATTTAATGCAGCACTGTGGAACATTCCCAGCAAAGCAAGAACACCTTCACTGACGAGCAGGCAGCATATCCTCCACTAGAAAGTTACAACCTGCACCATTAAAGGTCATGTATTACACAAAATAGATACTTGTGCGCTTTAAATCATGTTATAAT
>JACN01061695.1:0-16681 GCA_000787155.1 Scartelaos histophorus | reverse complement strand
CAGCATGTAGTATGAGACAAATACAGATGTACGGACACACATAGGGGGCGCAACTCCCCAAAAATGGGGACCTTGGGGCTCACTACACGCGCGTGTGCACGCACAACCTAACGTGACGTGGCTCTCTCTGATTGGCTGCGTGTGTCACTGTTTAGTCGTGATTGGCTATTCACGTGTCAGTGAAAATTTGGTGATTTTTCTTTTTTTGAGGGCGTCAGCTCATCGAAGGCTCATCGTACGTGTCTAATTTATTATCGTATTTATTTTTAATCGCGCATAAAATCGAAATCGAAAAATCGCCCCAGCCTACTTACAATTGTAAATCTGCCTCTTGAGGAGTCAGTGCCTCACCAGTCATGTACTTCACCGCACGTCACTGCACTGCAGATATGTATTTGCAGATATGTATTTGCAGAGGAAACAACATTATAACATAGATCAGAAAATAGCGTAATATACAGTAGGTCCTTTAAAGAGTAACCAAAAGTACAGTTGCTCACTGTTACTATTGTGTATTACTAATATCCCTGTATCTCATAGCTTTGTTCTATTAAATCGATATCTGACTCATGCTGTTATATTTCCTGTATTTGTCACTGTAAAGCAAACTGAAGCTTCCACAAACATATTTTTCCTCAGCTTTTATTTACAAACATTTGATTTAACAGTGCAGACAAAACAAAAACTATAGACTTGAACTGAACCATGACAGAAGTGAGGGACATCAGGACAGTGACATGAGCCTCATGCAGCCAATACTCGATTGTCCAGCAATACTTCCAAACTTTTAACTCTTTGATACTTTATTGTTAGTGACAACATCCTCTTACAGGACTGGTGGAGTTACTGCTGTGGTGCTGCATTCATGGATAGGCCGTGAAAACATGTGGACTAATAACATTAAGGTTCAAGTGTAATGCCTTGGCAGAGGTCTACACTCTGTGTACCTGTTCTTTCAAAGGCACTTGGTTCTGTGGGAGGATGTTACTTCTGCAATAACTCAATGCCGGCTGCACTTAAACAGCATATCCCAATGGTAAAATGGCAAACTACCATTCTCACTAAATAGCAGCTGTGGTGCTTCAAACTACATGAGTAGTTCAGAGTGACTGTAAATGCTCACATTGTGAGACACTATTCACTAAGAGTTTCTTCTTTCAGACATATTTGGTTGACTCATCGGTGCCATGGTTACGGCTGTACTGTGTTTCTTTAGTTCAAGTTCACTCAGGATGTCGCCTGCTACAGAGGCCTGGCCACTCATACACTCCTGGAGTCATCTTTGACATGGAGTCACTGTCTAGATCCAGAAATATACAGTTACCTGGATAAAACCCCAACTGAGCCAGGGGTTGGTAAAGGAATCAGGGGAGTTTATTTTTACTGATACTTACGGTCCTTTAATATTAGTACAACCCTATGTTGAATAAATTAACAATACAACTATTGACTGGCCAGGCCCCTGTTTAAATACAGTACATTTAGCAATAAACTCCTCATTAAAAAGCATTATCTTTTCTAACGCATTCAAATTTACAAAAAAACAGCAAATCCATAAGCCTATCATTCAGTATAACGTTTCCATAAAATCTTTTTACAAACAGCTCTATATCTCTGTGTTTTCTCAGTGCTAACTACACACACATATTTCTTTTATTGATTTATTTATAAAAACTATTGTTGTCCATCAGTGATCAGTCTTGTAGTTAAGGCAAAAATGGCTTGAAATCTTCCCAACGTGTCATCAGTTCCTCTGGTTTAAAAATGCCATGCTTGTTTTGTTGATTTTGTCCATTTTCTTGTCTCTTGTGTCAGACCAAACTGCAGCCAATCATTATAACGCACATAATTATTTACCTTAAATCTTGTCATTGGGTGAACTTCAAAATCCAAGACCAGCCAGGATGGTAAACATTCTCAGTCTATGAAATCAGCCACTGAGATGTGACCCTGCGTGCACACAATCTTACAGTCTATGTGCACTGCTTAGGCCAATGCAAAAGTCACACAAGTTGATTTTAAATAGTTTTTTTTTCCTTCTTTTTTCTATTTTTACAAAGTTGTTCCATCGCTCCAGTGTGTAGCCCACTCCTTTTTGTGGACACCTCCAGATTTGTGTGTTTGAAACTGTGGTCTGTCCTCGCGAGGGATCTTCACAGCGTGGTACTGGGGAAGCTTGTCTTTGTAAGGAGCACGACGGAAAAAGCCACACTAAACAGAAAGAGAAGAGATTTTAGTGACATGTAAATATACCCTGATTGTCTCTGCATTGTCTGAACTCACACAACTAACTTTTTGTTCTTTTTCATTATATTCATAGCCTTTGCTCTTTCTCTGTGCTTCATGTCTGGCTTATGTTATATTATCATGTACCAATCCTTTCTTTTCTTTGCATGTTCTACTAAACTAAACTCCTTTGTTTGGCCCTGGTTTCTCATCACACTGGATTCTAGCGGTAAAATTAAAATAGAATCTCTGAGATGGGGTCTTGGGCTCCATATTTGTTAGCCTTAAATCTAGAAAAACTTCTATAAGAAGGGTGCAAGCGATAACTGTCACAGCACACAATTCAAATACAGCAGGCCAGAAGTAAAAGCTGGAAAGAACCACAGCACATGACACTGCAAGCATCTGGAGGAAAAATGGCGAATAGCATTGGAAATCAGAAATCATGAAGAAGACGGTTAGCAACAGCCTCTTCAGTGTGGGATTAGGGACACACCAAACAGATTGCGTTCACGTACAATTATTCAATGAGATATATTTTCAGATGGAGTGCAGGAGTCTAGATACCTATCTGAGAAATTTACAGAAATATAAATATCTATAAAACTTATCCACAAATGTTGAACCACATTATTAAAGTTTGGCTCCTCAAACCTGCTATTTTAAATTTATGGCTTAAAGGTGCAGCTTTTCTGGTGAAGGATTCATCAAATGCTTTTTTCCATGGTGTATTAGTATTGCATAGTATTGCTTTGTCTGGAATATTTCACAGTATGATATTAAAGCTTTCTATCTTCGTGGACCCCACCAGACCAGACCAAGTTACAAGTCAGATCTGTGGAGAGGCAAAACTACCGTGGCCGTGGCACATTTACATCTTGAAAACAAATTTCAAGTTTCATAAAACACATTTGCAAATGTGCAAACAAATTTGCAAAAAAAATGTCTTGTTAATGTGTTTCAGGGGTTTTGTATTTGTATATGTAAATTTGTCTTGTGCAAGTGATTTGCGTTTTGTAAATTTGTTTGCACATTTGCAAATGTGTTTTATGAAATGTAAATTTGTTCTCAAGTTGTAAATGTGTATTTTAAATGTAATTTTATTTTCAAACTTGTTAATGTGTGTTTTGCACATGCCGGTCACAGTACTACCCCGCTCACCTTCGCCTGTTTTTCTAGGTATTTTGAGTAAAAAAAAACAACAACTGTAATTTAATAAATGTAAGGCAGACCTGTTTAATGTCATACTGTGGAACATTCCAGGCAGAGCAATGACATCTCCATAGAAACAAGCAACTGAATGAACCCCCAACCGAAAAGTTACACAGTGCACCTTTAAAGTCAACTAATCACGTTGAATAATGGCACCACTTCAAATCATTGTAAAAAAATAATTTCGACTTTATTTATGCTGACAGTTAAGATGAACTTTGTCTTAATAGACTCCTGTTTTATATGAAACATTTAGGATTTTTCCCCATTCGAATCATAAAGCATTCTTGAACGTTCTGATGTGACGTGAACGCAGCCTAGAGGTTTTAGTGTTTTTGTTTACCGTCTGGAGGGAGAGGAGGGGAGAGCAGGCCACAGAAGTGAATAAAATATCGATGTGATTTTCAGATTTCTGTGGCCTGCTTCTCCGCCTCCGAAGGCTGAACCCCCAAATGGGCTCGATAATACTCGGTCTCGTAGTGTGGACGCCGCTCACTGCGCTTGAAGAAACCACACTGACGAAGGGAAGGAGAGAGGACACAGGAGGTAGGATGGAGAGGAGGAGGAAAAGAAAGAGGATAGGTAAATCAAGACATGACAGAAAAGATAGAATAAGAGACAAAGACATAAAAATGAAATGATACAGGGATAGTAGATTATTTGACAACAGAATGCACATAATGTAATGATAGAATGGAGGGGAAAAGAAAATTGGAAGTGATCAACTGAGAACGTAGAAAATATACTGGTGTTTCTCAGGTTCAAGAATGTGATGATGTTGTACTCCCAGATGGGGGGCAAGAGAATTACCATAACATTTCCATTTGAATTACCGGTACATGGTATTCTGAGAAGGAATATCCAAAAGGTCCAAACCTGATGATTTCTACTGACTAGTGGAGAGTTATATAACAACATGAATTTTAACTGTATTCATTTTAGATGCTCCCATGTTCTAAATTAGATATTATTCTTCTATAGATGTAATCTGAAACGTAGCAATAGTAGTCATATAATATTCAGAAATTAGATTGAATTGAGTGCACTGGTGTAATCGCTGAGTCATTCAGGAGTTTTACTTCTCATTCAAGAGGCGTGAAAACTCAATACCTTTATCTTATCTTATTGAACTATCCATCTTTCTTTTTCTCTTAAATTCTATTGCAAGTGACCTAAAACAAACATAGTTTTGTAGATTTAATTTAATGTCTTAAATGACAGAGCATATCTATATATCCTTAAATATAAATATAACAGAGTACTCTGATTATTAATAGTACATTTCACTCGTACCTTCCAGAGTATACAGACGAGCAGTGTGAGCAGCAGGATCCCAGCTAGTACTGCGATGAGGATGATCCACCAGGGGATCCAGTACTGGTCTGAGAGGCCGGGCTCAGGGTAGATCATCACCGGGACCTGGACAACAGTTACACAACATGTTACTAATTAATCATATGGCTGCTTATTAAAGGTACAATATGTAACTTTTTAAGAGGAAGGGGCCACTTGTTTTCCTAGACTTCCTGATTATTTAACTACAGGCATTTTTATAGATAATTTTTTTATAGAAAAATATACATCCTTACTGTGAGCAGAGTCAATTTTTTACTGATCTTACCTGTAACTTGGCCTATTGCCGCCAACTGCTCCATGGAGACAGATAAGTTTAATGCCATAACTTGGAACATTTATGGAAAGCAATAACATCCCAATGGAGACTAACAGGAGGCAAATATTCCACAAGAAAAAAGTTGTACAGTGCACTTTTGACGTGAACATGAAAAAGGGTTGATAAGCACTACTACCATGCTACACCATTTGGATATTTAAACAAGTTAAGGAGCATAGTATAGACTGTTTCATGTTTTCACTGCATTTATGAAAAGCCTTGAGTGTAAAAGGACTGGTACCTGTGCCGCTGCATCCCTGAGGACCAAGTGTCTGATGGTGGATTTGACTGTGATGTTTGCTCGGACCATCACCTCCAGAGCACTGGCTGATGGGAACTCCTGAGGGAAACAAAACAGAAATATAAGATCAGGAACGAGAACAAGTGAGGAAAAGCTAATGATGGAAGTTAAACATGTCATGTCATGTATCTAGTTTGAGATGGTTTAGAAATGTACAGAGGAGGGTGAGTGAATATATAGAGAGAATACAACAATTAATTGAAATTATCTTGACTTATGGACTATTAAAATTACTCTAATCAAATTTGATCATTGTAATCGTTATGCGAACTATAAAGACCTTTATAAGAAAAAGAGCACCATTATGAAATCAAAATGTCAAACTAAAATCAACAGTTTGTATGTGTTTAACCAAGAATACGCTTTTTCATGAATACCCTCTATAATGAAACCTCCAACCAATGTGACAAACTGACAAAAATACTACTAAATAATTGTTAGATGAAATTTATAGGGGGAAAAAATGAAGTTAGAGCTGCAGGAAACAGGAAGACCAAAAAGGATGGAGGCCTGAAGTTAGTTGTGAGAATGTATAAGATAACGTTAAATGATATAGCTTTGAGTTGCTGTAGTCATACCTCGACAAAGCTGGCGTCCCAGAGTCGAGCCTGTATCTTGAGCACAGCCTGACCAGAGAAACTGTGCAGAGGACACTGGAAGAGCACACAGCGAGCAGAGCCCAAAAGGCAGTCCTGATACACACAAAGAAAGAATGAGGTTTAGTGCCCATAATGTGATATAAATTGTACAAAAAAGGATGTGCTGTTATTATAATTTTATTGCATTGTATGTATTTTGTAGTAAGTTAAAGTATTTGTACCAGTTTGAGTGACTTGCGTCGCTCTGAAGCAGCTACAGCTGGGGTGGTTCTTACTCCGTTTCCTTTTGTCATCACCTCCCCCTCCTCCTCTGGGTGAGAGCGTCGAGTCCTCCCAACCTGGAACAAGCAATACAATACACAATACACGTCATTTATGTCAAACATGAAATCTACTTTTATTGTGAGGAAACTTTGGGAGGAATCAGAGACTTAATTTTTTAGAATATGCCTGTCAATTTATATCCATGTTACTATGAAATTTGTCTGGTATATGAGGTGGAGAGTGACATATTTGTTAAGTATTTGTAAGTAATTTAATACCTACTTTTAGAGGTACTAGTATTGTATGGGTGTTTGCTAGTAGTAGTATAGTAGCAGGAGTGGCAATACCAGCGTCAATGAAATTAAAGTCATTCATGTTTGCGGTCAATTCAAAATAGCTGCTTTATTCAGTCTGTTTGTACAAACTGTTAAAACATGATCCCTGCCTGCCTCCTTTCACGACTGAAAGAAAAGTCAGCTGCCGTGCAATTAAATCGCCATATTAAAAATGTCAGATAATCACCATATATTTCACAATAAATCACCAGCAATATGATAAGACCAAGTCCTACCCCACACTGTGCCAGCATATATACATGTACTTTCACGTCAGTATGATTTCAGTCCAGTATTTTACCCTGTGGTTTTCTGGCTGTATATTTGCAGATGCAGGCAGTTGTAGAGGGTTTATCGCTCCTTTTGGGCTGCACTGGTTTCCCTCAAACTTCAGACTGGACGGATACAAGAGCCACTTCCCATTGGACAGTTCGTGAGGAAACATGATGTTGAGGAAAGCAGAGCCAAGAGTCTGCAAAGCCTGGCCTGGATTTGAAACCTATAAACATAAATGAGATGATAAACAGTGTCAGTCATTTCTAAAAGTTACTAACCCACTGAGAATTTACTTTCACAGAATTACTATAATGGTGATGTTTTGTTAATATAAAGTTATGCTAAAGTGGTGAGCAGGTGGTTTCCAACCCACTTATAAGATAAGATAAGATAAGCCTGTATCGTCTCCAAATGGTGAACTTTGACTTGACTTAACCAGTATCTATGGAGATGCTATTGCTTTGACTGGAATGTTGTCAGTATGCCATAGTTCTCTGTTCATTGAAGATAGGTGTTTTATGACTGAAAAAATATCTAGAGAAAAAAATGCCTCTCCATTCCACTCTACTGTAACTGTACTGGTGGCGTCACCTGCTTGCTGTCTCAGAAATAGTCAAGTGTCGAGCAAAGCATTAATATTTCGTGGAGTAGGTGTTGGACAGAAACTAGAAATTAGTGCACCTTAAACACAGTTTCTATGACTAATCAGGGATCAAATGATGCATGTGCAATAAATTTAATTGGCCAATCTGACAAGCACGATACAATGTTATCTGTATTTGGCTATTGAAATGTGTGCGCCCTAATTATAAAGTCACCACTCTATTTCCAGAATTTTTCAACACATTTTCTAACAAAAGTCTTTCCATAGCAAATTTGGATTTTAACAGAAATCCTTACCACAAATTCAAACTCCACAGGGCTGCCAATCTCCTCCAGACTGGCCATAGCACTCTCCCCTTTCACTGGCCCGCTGAAGAACAGCTGGTGCGGATTTGCCAGTCTAAACAAAATAATTTCAGTTTTATATTAGGATCTATTTTTGTATAAAGCTATTTTTATGTGATATGTGAATAGATGTACCATCCTGCTACTCACCCACTGACAGACAGGGGGAGCTCTATCACCACTTTGGCAAAAGCAGTGACAGGAGCCAAGTCAGACTGCTCACTGATACTGTGGACACAAAAGTTATATAAACTCAGAGCCATATTATATTAAATGTTAATTGCATATAGCACATTTACAACAGCCCTAGCTAGAAAATTGCACAAAACGGCATGCGTAGTAATACGTACGTTGACAGGAGCAGATCTGCAGTCAGCTCTGTGGTCTCAATTGTGATGTTGGCTGTGCTCAGACTGATAGAGAATTTTAACTGTTGAGAAAAAAAAATATGTTCAGGATTATTTTAAACTGTATGAACCACTTTAACAACATAATCACCACATGCTGTAAGTTTGTCATTGTTTCACATTTACCCTGCTGTTTCTTTTGACAGGATTCCCCAGGTCACATTCCACTTGAGAGCCATTTTGGTTCGCCTGGCATCGAATCTAAAAAGTGCACCACACAGTGACTAAATTAATCAAATACCCAAAAAATAAATTGCATCCAAACAAACCAAATGAATAGAAAATATACAATGTACCATAGAAATCATGTACGATTTAAATTGCAAGTTGCTGTGTTGGTCTTAACTTTTTGTCATTCTTAACCTCGTGGATACGTTACCATAGCAATTAATTATTCAGTGCTAAATATTATATCTCTTGAATTGTCCTCAAAATGGGACTATGAAAAGAGGAATTTGCACCAGTACAGTGTGTATTTCCGTGCTGTACCTGAGGGGGCAGTCTAGAGCCAGCGTAGGACAGTGTGTCTGGGAGAGAGATGAGGAGCTGAGCGGCGTGAGCATCGTCTCCGTCCTCGTCGGGGTTCAGAGGGTCCGAGGGGAAGTTTGTGACTGTGAGCTCCAGAACCACTACACGCTGATCGGACAGAGAGAAAACCTGCACCTCCTCCTCATCTCTGCAACAGGAACACACACATGTAGTGGCTAGAACATTATCATCCGTACAATCCAACATTCTTTCCAGTCTGCAACGATTAATCAGAGGAATCATCATAGTTGCATTTTGATAGTTGGAATTGTTATCTGGACTCCACAGACTCTAAAACACATGGTCAGAGTCAGGTTTGTGGAGATGCAAGTCCACTCACAGTCTATTTTATGGCTAAAAATTACACAGTGGTCTCTAAATAATAATATGCTATACTGAGAAACCTTCAGTCACCATATTTCAGCCTTTAAAATGTATTAACAACTCAATGTACAATAGAAATAATTGTTATAGCTCCATTATTTCGTTTTTTTTTTAATCCCACATTTTGTCCTTCCCTGGCTTAATACTTGCTTTCTAAAGAAAAGTACAATATTTGAATGCAACCTGTCCAAACCATATAAACACCTCAGAATCCATCATAGAGAAGGACGCCAAGTTTCCATGGTGACGTACCGTGGCAGAGGGGTGAAGAGGTCGGAGGTCAGAGGTCGTGTTCCAAACTGGTAGCCGAGCCTCAGGTTGCTCTGGCAGATCTTGTCACTGCCACAGCCCTCACGCAGGAAATTTATCTTTAAGGGCAAAGAGGAGGACGGATCAAGTAAAGGCAAGATAGTACATTAAAACACCTTCAAGACAGTGAGTACAGTACATTTGACAGTAATTAATACATTCAATTATTGACAAAATAAAATAAAATAAATGCAAGTAGTAGTAGTAGTAATCTATAGGGACACAGGTGTATTGTATAGCTGAGAAAAACAATTACTTAAAGGTCCTATACTACACTCTGTTATACCTAAATTGATTCTTGTGAGCTTTAAACCATGTTGTACTGATGTCAAAAACATACCTGGAGTTATGTTTTGACTCATTCATACATGTTTGAGTAATCCTTTATTATTAGTCTGTCTGCATCTCAACAGAATGCTCTGTTCCACCTTGTGATGTCATGTAGTTGTACTTTTCAAGTTAAGATCAACCTTTTACCTTTCAGTAGACTGGCAATTCCAGATTTTCCAGATTTGATTTTCTAACTTTCTGTTATATAAGGCATTTTGTAAAGTTCTGCAAGGCGATTACTGTTGTGATTTTGGGCTTTACAAAAATAAATTGAACTAAAAATAACAAATATGTCATTTTGATTTGTTGGCTGTACCTCAGAGTGCAGAGTGTTGGAGGGGGACACACTCAGAACAGGAGGCAGCTTCTCCAGTCTCTTGGCTCCAGAGTGTCGTCGTGGAGGCACTGGTTTAATGGTATGAGTAATCGCCATGGAGATCGGACGCAGTTTGTCTCGAATATTTTCCTGAAAGAAAAAAATAACAGATTTATTCAATTTTTATTTCAACAACTATAACTCATATAACTCAACCAATTACCTTGTTACTAACAAGGTAATTGGCAACTTTTGTTTAACATAAATGTAAAGTTTTATTATTTTGTTTTTCCCAGTACAGATATATTGTAAAAGCAGCCAGCTTCCTAATTACAGTCCATGACAGCAAAACTCTGCTCTAGTCTCGGAGAGTTGTGAAAATTGCTTATAAACTCATCACTGTGAATAATTAGGATGCCTGGAATGCATAAAGAAGGATACGTTTAAACCACCACAAACAGTTAAAAATGAACTATGATCATAGACCTCAACCAGTCCACTGATTCTTCTGATTCTAAAGTTGTCCCAGACCTGGACTGGGTGATTATCCATTTCTGATATAAAAAATACTAACATGTAGCTGGAAGGTAGCGGTAGTGCACACATGTTGGCGCTGTCTGTGCATCTCCACCTCCTCAGTCTGAGTGTATTCAGCCTCTAGTGAACTTCGACCCAAGAAGTTCACTCTGTGTGGAAGCCCCAACTTCCTGCGCTCTGTGTCGGCCTCAAAATGCACCACGAGGGCTATAGAAAAGAGGGAGGATAATGTTAAAGAATAGATAATAGGGAACAATTCAATAATTAACAATAATACAAACACATTCATAAACCACAGTACACGTATTCTGGAGACAAGAGCATAGAGTTTCAAACGTTTTTCTCTATTTTATCTAAGGCGACAAAAAGATATTCCCTTTGAGATACTAATAGTTATCTTACAATTTGTACATGCCTACTGTATGATTGTCAAGTCAAAAAATTTCAGTTTTGTCAGTAGAAATGCCTTTTATACAGCTTTTATACATTGCTAATTCAACAAAATTTCTCTGCCTGAATGATTTTGCTTCCTGTCATCTAAATCTGGAGTAGACCGGGGCTAAACCAGGACTACAACAACTGCAACAAAATATTCTACATCAGGACTAGTGTCTTATGCATTTATTTCAGATCAGATACAAAACACAATTCCTAGTTGACTGAAGATGCTCTAACTTTAGATTAAGTCAATCACTCATTGATTGAAGGGATTGAAGGCATACAGTGCATACGTTAAACCTCCAGACTACAATAAGTGCTGCTATTTTTTATGATAATGGTGTCCTAACATGAGACAGGGCTGAGGTCACTGTCCTTTAAATAGAAAGCCGCTGCCACAGGGAGGTTCATATGAAATCTATAGGGACTGGACATACATTAGACATGACTTACTGATGTGTGGATTATAGTGCTCTGGATGAGCTGTGAACAGGAAGCAAGCCTTTACGTCAACACTGAAAAAGAAAATAGTAACAGGTTAAAACTGTGCTTGAGTTATGTAAGAGTAAAATTGGCAGACTGAGACGACTGAGACTGGTATATTGTTGTGGTTTATTGCAAAAAAGTCAAAATGATCAAGAATGAGGTTTGGGTTTGTTTTAGGGCTCTGTTTAAAATAGTGCCTCAAAGAAGGTGCTGCCCAAATAAATGCCTTTTTGGGATTATCACATACATTTAAAAATTATCACAATATTATCATATTCATTGTCATATTCTGCCAGAAATGTGTTAGAAGGCCTGTGGATGTCATGGCTGAAGGTGGTTTTGAGTTCACAAACTCATGAGAATCTTGGCATGAACCTGGTGTAAGGACAATCAGAAGGAAGAACAGCATAAGATCTTTGTGCATTTGTAAACAAGTAGGATGTCCGTGCTTTTCTCTCAATTGGATGTAACAGAAGTTTGATTTTTTTTTTAGGTTGTTCCACTGTTGTGATGCTTTGACCAGTCAGATTCAAACTCGACTTGATTATGAAAGTAGTTATATGTATAGTCTTGTTGTGGGATTACCAGACTCCCTCACGGCCCTTGCAATTCTGATGCCCCAAGTCGATGTATTGAGGGTCAATGGTCAATTCTCTGGCCACATGAATCACTGGACGAGACCTGCAAAATGAATATCAATAATTATCATGTTTTCTTTTTGTAATTTGGATGTGTCGACTCAATGGATAATAAATAAAAAACAAACGCAATCTTATAAATACTATGCTTATTTAAAGATTTGAACAAATTATTTTGCAGTGTGCTACTTACATATAATACGCTGTATATTTTCCCAACATCAATAAGAAAAAAATAAACAACTCAGAAATGTGCCATTAAAACTACAAAGAGTTGTAACTTATGATACATTAAATTAAAATAAATGTAGGTTGGCAGACATAGATGAAAACCAAATACCACAGCACATACCACGTTGACTAATACCACCCTCTTCTCTCTCATATTTCTTAAGCTTATCTTCACCATTAAAGGGAAGACTATTATACTCCCTTAGAAACTGCATGTCTCCATACTGTAGATCATTGTAAATAAGGGCATATTTTTGCAGTTTTGTTTTCTCACCTGAAGAGAACCACTGAATCGTTTAGAGACCCCACAGCCAAATCCGGGTAGTGGTTATTGTCCATGTCCAGACCCCCAGAGATAGAGTACCCAAAACGCCTCACATCAAAGTCACGGCCATCCAAAACCTGAAAATATCCAGTCAGCAAATGTAATGATGTGATTTACTCTGCTATGTAGCCTTTGTGGTGGAGGTGTGCTATTTGATGATACTGCTTTGCCTGATTGTTTGCATCATTTATTCAATTACGGGTGTTATGATGATGAACTTTCTCTCTCCACCTAAACTGTAACTTGGCCTGCTAGTATCACCATGGAGACAAGCAGAAAAGTCACATAGCGCCCCTTTAAGTTTTATTAGAAGAGACTTACTTGAGCTGGTTTTGTTTCAATGCCAGAATCAGACCCTCTGTAGATGAACACTTTGCCGTCTCCATCAAATGGAGCTCCAACTGCAATATCTAAAATTAAAATGCAAGTAAAAAGGATGAAAATACACACATACATTATACAATTCACTTACTATACATGAATATATTTCAGAATGTTGAGAAATTAGAACCGTTGCCATAGCGGTTAACAATTTAAAACAAAAAAGCAGCCTACTTCCTAACAGGAAGCTGAAATACGGACTAAATTACTAGGTTTACAATTGCACATATGTCTAGTTTATCAATGAAAATATTTGTACATATTGTTGTCTATGCATCATTTCATTCAAGTTAGATGTACTGCAATAGTTCAGATGAGAATGTGTATGCATGAAAATATTAAACAGTTAAAGTAAATTGATAATTATGCTGAATTAACTGACAGTTTCTTTACCTCCATATCCATCTTGGTCCAGGTCTCCAATGCTGCTCACGGTCATCCCAAACATGGAGTCATAGGTTCCGTTGAGTCGGATAGGGCGCGAGTGGTCGTCCCAGTGGCCAAAAGGATTCAGATAAACGTAAACTGCTCCTCCGATCTCTGCTTTACGGTCGAAGAAATTAGGAGCTCCAACAATTAGGTCTGTCCACCTGAGAAAGAAGAGGGAACAGCATGAGGGTAAATCATAACGGGCATTTGACAGCACAAAGAAGTGTGTAATATTAGCTCTAAATTGCAAACTACAAAGGTAACAACTGATCATTAAAATATACTGGCAAATGTGCACAAATGGAAGTTCATTACTCATTTTATCTCCAAAATAATTCAAAACCATTTGCAATCATAGATCATCACAAATACAGTGATACTCAGGTGGTAGTCTTAAGATGTGTGCTTTGATCCCAGCTCCAGTCAGTATTTGTGTTCTTTGGCAGGACACTACATGCAAATTTTCTATGTACAATGTATTCGGAAAGTATTCATAGCGCTTAATTTTATCCACACTTTGTAATGTTGCAGACTCATTCCAAATTGAATTAAATTCATCTCTTACCTCAAAATTCTACACACAATACCCCATTATGACAATGTGAAAAAAGTTTTTGAATATATAAAAAATAGAAAACAAAGAAATCACATTTACATAAATATCCATAGCCTTTGCCATAAAGCTCAAAATTGAGCTCAAATCCATCCTTTTTCCACTGATTATCTTTGAGATGTTTCTACAGCTTAATTGGAGTCCACCTGCGGTAAATTCAGTTGGTTGGACATGATTTGGAAAGGCACACACCTGTTATATAAGGTCCCACTGTTGGCCGTGCATGTCAGAGCACAAACACCAAGCACAAGTCAAAGGAATTGTCTGTAGACCTGCGAGACAGGATTGTCTTGAGGCACAAATCTGGGGAAGGATACAGAACAATTTCTGCTGCTTTGAAGGTCCCAATGAGCACAGTGGCCTCCATTATTCGTAAATGGAAGAGGCTTAGAACCACCAGGACTTTTCCTAGAGCTGGCCGGCTGTCTAAACTGAGCAAATTGGGGAGGAAGGCCTTAGTCAGGGAGGTAACCAAGAACCTAATAGTCACTCTGTCAGAGCTCCAGCGTTCCTCTGTGGAGAGAGAAGAGTCTTCCAGATGGACAACCATCTCTGCAGCAATCCACCAATCAGGCCTGTATGGTCGAGGAAAGCCACTCCTTCGTAAAAGGAACATGGCAGCCCGCCTGGAATTTGCCAAAAGACACCTGAATGACTCTCAGATCTAATGAGATTGAACTCTTTGGTGTGAATGCAGGCGTCATGTTTGGAAGAAACCAGGCACGGCTCATCACCAGGCCAATACCATCCCTACAGTGAAGCACGGTGGTTGCAGCATCAGGCTATGGGCATGTTTTTCAGCAGCAGGAACTGGCAGACTAGTCAGGATGGAAGGAAAAATGAATGCAGCAATATACAGAGATATCCTGGATGAAAACCTCCTCCAGAGCACTGTTGACCTCAGACTGGGGCGTAGGTTCATTTTTAGCAGGACAAACCCGAAGAGCAACAGCCAAGATCTCTAAGGATTGGCTTCAGAACCACTGTGTGAATGTCCTGGAGTGGCCCAGCCAGAGTCCAGACCTGAATCCAATTGAACATCTCTGGAGAGACCTGAAAATGGCTGAGCACAGATGTCTCCCATCTAACCTGATGGAACTTGAGAATTACTGCAAAGAAGAATGGGCAAAACTGCCAAAAGATCGGTGTGCTAAGCTTGTGGCATCATATTCAAAAAGACTTGAGGCTGTAATTGCTGCCAAAGGTGGATCAAAAAAGTATTAAACAAAAGCTGTGAATACTTATGTAACTGTGATTTATTAGTTTTCTATTTTTAATAAATAATTTTTTTAAAAGAAAAACAACCTTTTTTCACATTGTCATAATGGGGTCTTGTGTGTAGAATTTGTTGAGGTGAGATATGAATTTAATACAATTTGGAGTGAGGCTGTAACATGGCAAAATGAGGGAAAAAGGAAATGCTATGAATACTCTCGGGATGCACTGTCTGAATGTAGTGCGTGACTGGTGGTGGTCGGACCATTGGAGCACATTCCCAGTCACATCTCTTTCAGTCCGTCCCAAGGCAACTAGGCTATTGTATCTATTATGACCATCTTAGTATTGGCTTATGCTGAGTGTCTTTGACTGTCATATTATGCAATTGTATTATTATATTATTCTCGTCAATAGCAAAAGAACTGAAAGATGGTATTATACTAGTGATTTAAAGAAATGTAAAACAGCCAAGTAATAATCGATGTTGCTTTAAAGGGCCTGCGCCTGATGTTTCCCATATAGCTAAGAAAAGTTGTCTTATTCCAGTACAAATATATTGTGTACGCAGCTCTTGAGGTGAAAATGAGTCTGCTGTGTGATGCCTGGATCTAATTAGAAATCAGGAAGTGCATATTAACATGCTAGTTAAGGTTAGCGGAAATGAACTAGTTCGGGTTTTTCACGTTTAGGAGACTGTAAAAATCAGGTACGGTGCTTTTAAATCCAGAGTCCTCACCCATCTTTGTTGAGGTCGGTCGTAGCCACAGAGTATCCAAACGAAGATGCAAGCTCCTCCCCCCAGAAGATATGCTGCGGCACCAGTCTGTACACATTATCCTTCTTCAGCAGCACTACCGCCCCTGTGTGGTTCGCCCTGGGAGCACCTGCTACGAACGTGAGCTCCCCACGGGCCATTATTCCCATCGCCGAGTCCACTGAGAAACCTATGAATGTTTTATATTGAAAACCAACACATTGACGGGAAAGGGGAGATGACAGGGAGGGGTAAAGGTCAAAGGTTAGATGTCATTTTGTAACATAGCATCCTTTTCCTTAAGCTAGCATGTCTTCCTCATCTTGTTACTGATGAAATGTGTGCTTTAAGTGCACATTGATTTTGTGCCAAAGTCGTGATTGGACTAAATGTTCTGTGTGGTGCATTGGTGCTGCAGGGGAAATATGTCAGTGGTCAGTGATAGCAGCAGGTTGTAATTCAATTGCTGGGAGCAGTGGTTCTCAGATAGTGGTGCAACTGTTGATACGTGGGCATGTGTGTGT
>KN493197.1:5182-16754 GCA_000787155.1 Scartelaos histophorus | reverse complement strand
AAGGAGAAATCAGTGACAAAGAGAAGCACCATACGTTTGACTCTGAGCCAGTTTGGCAAATACTCCTCTGAGTGCTGCTCATTTAGTACAAGAGCCTAGAACTGGGCCAGAGGGAGCCAAAAGTGGGTGACAATGACATTTCACTAGGCAGGAAATAAACAGTGAGTAAACCTGAAAAACTGTTTATGAGGTTAGATTTTCTCAGTACTTCTTTCCAGATTGCTTTGCTTTGCTCTCTTTTTCAAATCTTGTGTTTAAAGGTCTTTTATTACACATTTAACTCTTGTGAGCATTAAGCCATGTTATAATCATACTGTTACTTTACCAAAAACAAACCTAGAGTTGTGTTTTATTCCAGTGGCACATTTTTCAGCAACACTTTATTATTAGTCTGTCTTTATCTCCAAAGTGTGATGTCACGTAGTTTCAAATTAACAGCTCCTTTTTACATTTAGTTCATTAAAACCGGTGATTCGGGGTCTGAAATTATCCAAAAGATTCTGCTGAATGGGTGTGCAGTTTAACACACAGCAGAACACTTCCTGTATTACCACATCCCAAGGTGGAGTGTTTTCTGTGAAGTGAGTGAAGAAAAATAAATGAAGGTTTGTGTGAATGAAACAAAACACATTTCTTGGTATATTTATGATGAGGAAACAACATTATAACAGATAATAAAATAGTGTTTTAATACTATTCTGTTATAGGATAAATGTGTTACTGCATAGACTATAGAATGTTTCATGATTTGGCATTTGACATATCTACCTCCATGGAAACCAGGACAAGTTACAGGTCAGATCTACGGAGAGGCAGCATTGCTTACAATACGATTTGAGCAATAAAAACACCTGTAATAACACTAGATCCACTGAATACCTTATTGTGAGACATGGGTAAAGCAGTAACCACGGAGATAAGCAAGTAGCTAACCACATTATCCGAAAAGTTATGAAATTCACCTTTAAACTGGTGTAACGGTTTACAAATAAACATTAAATGAGGGTTAAAATCCATAAAATTAGACTTGTAACATGCTTGCTGCAGGTGAGGGCTTGTTTGCTCCATCTTGGTTTTACAGTAATGCAAAACATGACAGGCTGCCACTGTGAGCGAGATTCACCCTGGCACAAACCTTGTTGTCTGAAACATCAATTAATTAGTGTTGGAAGTGTGAGCAGTGATGAGAAGAAAAGGCTGTTTGCATGGCATTTTCTGCAGTCAACTGTTGGATGCACAAATCTAATTAATTATAGACAAATGAAGGATTAATTGTTTTGAATAACAGCTGTTCAGTAAAGCTCCAGGACAAACGTTTAAGATCACTTCACAATACAATCAAAACACAAATGCTATTAGCGGTGATGGACTTTAAAAAATCCTGATTGTAGTTGTAGGATCTGGCAACCCCCAGTATGCATTTGAATACATCATTTTGTGAGTCTCTATTGGTTGTAGAATGATTTGTCCTTCAGTGGATGAATCTAATTATGCAATGATTAACATTTTACATTCAAAAGCAGCTATCAGGTCACTCTCTGGACATTGCATTTCCTGTTGTAAATATTTTATTGTGTGTTTTTTCTGTCACTTGGTAACCTTGAGAGAGGTAAAAAGGGACAATAAATAACGTAAATAGATAAAATCCATGAATGCTGTTACTGATGTTTCACAAGCGCACTACAAGGTCACAAGACGGTAAGACTAAAGATTGTATTACCATGATCACTGTACTGTGTGTGGCTGGGCCAATGTAGAAAAACATGTGCTTCTCCAACTAACATAGCCTATAGTCAACTCTCTCCCAGAGTTTCCAAACATATTTTAAAGCGCCTGTACATGATTTTTTTCCATGTATTTGTGGAAATTTTGTTTTGGTCTAAAATGGATATAGTCAACTCTTGAGGTCAACATAATTATAATAATAACAAGAGCAATCCAAGATTTCTGATCTCTGCCAAGGGATGACGTGGACACAGAATCCAGATCTGGATCGGGATCATCACCAAAATTTTACGGAGTCGTCCCTGCACCAAGATCTACTTCTGGTGACAATTTCATGAAGATCTGTCTAGTACTTTCCGAGAAATCCTGTCCACAGTCAAATAAATAAATAAGTAATTAAATAAACCGACTCGATCGCATTATCTCCTTGGCGGAGATAATTATGAAGTGACTTATTGTCCAAGGATGAGGAAGTGTGGTGTTATCATGCTAGTTGTTGTTAGCTTTACCTTAATGGCACTCTGCTCTGGTGTCTGAGAATTGTGAAAAGAGCTCATCATAATTAAGATGCTAATAAGGCATGAGGTAAGTGAGGAATAAGTTTGGACCATGGCAGTTAACAGTTTAAAATGAATTACAGGTACACTGCCTGTAATATGTAAATCAGCCTGTCTCGCCAGTCTTTTATAACTTCCTCCTTGTATTTCATGCATATTCTGTCTGGTATCGCTTTTATGAATGTAATTAAAAGGTGTGATTTATGCAAATTCATAACAAGATTGAAGAAGACATTATCACGCATTTTATTGTCTAATTATCAGAAAGTGTGCATTAGTGTGCATGATAGTTGGTGTTAGCTTTACTGTGTCCTCACGGCATGAATAGTTGGGATGCTTGTAATGCAAAAGTTAAGTGAGGACATTAGAAATGAGGTAACCTTAACCTTCTGTACATCATTACCAGAAAATTCAAATCTAGCATCTGTGAGCGTCAATGCAACAGTAAACGTAGCGCAGTGATTTCAGAGCAGTGAAGGTGTCACGCGTCACCACTGCACCTAAACAAACTCAAAGGCACAAACAGCATCATGTTTTAACATGTTCTACATGTGTAAAAGACAAAGCACAGTGAGTCTCTTACTGATAAAACAGAAGAGATAAAGAAACAGCTGCAGCATGAAACTTAGAAACGTATTTATTTTGTAAAACAAAGAGCACGTGCCTCGTGTGCTGCCTTTAATATATACAGAGGGATAAAGGAAGAAAACAAAAGTGAAACTTAAACTGGTGTCTACACGAGGATCAGCTGAGCTCTGGTCCATTTGTACATTTGTGTGGAGTTATAACAGAACATTATAGTGTCCCACTCTGTTTTAATATATGAATTAACATGGTTATAAAGTAATTCAACATTGACTTGGGTTGTGAAGGTTTGGTGCTTTTAAAATATGGGTCCCCAGAAAAAAGTTTGGGAAACACTGATCTAAAGCCATGTGCTCCGTTAATAATAAGTTGTAGGTTTATCCTTTAATGCACTTTTTTTTTTTTAAGTTTTTGGAATGGTTTTGTCTGAAGGCCTGGCTTAATATGAATTATATTTTTAGTTCAGAATCATTCTAAATATTCAGGGTTTGTGTTAAACATGTGTGAATGATGAAGTGAAGTAGTGAACTACTAAGGAAGACCACTGGGAATTGCAGGTGCCAAAGAGGGGCGACAGTGGCCAAAAAACAGGCGACAGTGTCCTTAGGCAAGGCACTTCACCCCCATTGCCTAGTATGAAAGTGGTGTGTGCGTAAATGATGGTGGTGGTCGGAGGGGGCGATGGCGCAGATTGGCAGCCTCGCTTCCGTCAGTCTGCCCCAGGGCAGCTGTGGCTGCAATAGCAGCTTATCACCACTGAGTGTGGAGTGAAAGAATAATGAACTGTAAAGTGCTTTGGGTGTCTTGAAAGGTGCTATATAAATTTAAAAAAAAAAAAGAAACAAATCACAATTTCTAGGTATGTTTGTAATGAAGAAACAACATTATTAAAAAAAAAAATGTGACAGTAAAAATCAGGGCTTATTACGCACCATTTAAAATGTAATCATTGCTCTGTTTATTGTATTTATATCATCTAAACATATGAATTGGGCTGCTTCATAAAAGAAAGGTGGTTTAACTAAATGTGATACACACCTGGATTACAGTGACCGTTTCTGGTATCTGGTTTATTCTTTAGGACTGAACAAAGTAAGGATGCACCGAATATTCAGCAATTGAAATATTTGGCCCGATATTGCAAAAAAAAAGCCACATTCAGCTTTCGGTGAAAATCAGGGCCGAAAGCCGAATAGTGACGTGTGACGCAATGACGTGATCAAACAATGCACGTTGTTTAGTGTCCAAATCGTGGATCTACCTTTATGGCTTCCTTGAAAACCAGCAGGAAAGTCCATTGAATTGTACCCTTTATGAAACTAAATTAGTTAATCTATAAACATATAAATGAATGTGCTCGCTCTCCGCCGCAGGACGCAGCCCTTGAAACTCTGGTAAGTACTGGTACTGGAAAACTAACGTTCATTGGGTTTTGGTTCCTTTGCTTTAAAGATCACTGAAGCTGTAGTTAGCTCTGTTCCCTTACCTTTGGTTCTCAGTAAGGTTCAGGTGGCGCTTGATGTCCAGCAGAGCCTCTTTAAGGAAGTTGAGTCTCCGCACTTCGTGCTGTTGACACTGGTCAAACACCTGCTCCATGCTTTCCATGTACTGAGGGGTGCACTTGTTCAGCTCCTCCAGGGACTTCTCGTACTTCTCCTTAGCCTAAAAAAACACATCAGGCAGTCAATTTACTTTAGTCTTTATTTATGACCTAATATAAGTATTGTTGGACATGTATTTGTTTACAGTTTACTGTTCTGATTAATTCATGTGGGAAACTCCATATTTTAAGAATCATAAGAATCATCCATAACAGTGCTAAATGTACCTAGTTCCTCCCTTCAGACAGATATAAGGCACTGTTCCACCAGCTCTTGACCAGAACTGAAGAAGAAAGATGTGTAGTAAAATGCCTTCAATCCAAAACTTTGGTCCAGTTGACAGAATAAAATTTTCTGTTGTGATGGAACTTACCTGCATAAGGAATTGTACTGCATGTAATACAGTAATTTAAATGTATGATGGAAATGGTTTAGTACCATTTCCATTTTGTTGTACTAATATTTTCAAATAAAACCCCTAGTGTAGCTGTTTGATGACAGCCAATGGAAATCCTAATAGATAAACAATAAATCAGACTAGTTAAGCAACATTCACTTAAGGAGAGGGAAAAATCTTACAATTACTGCAAGATTGTGAAAACAAGGAAAACAATCTAGTGATATTTTTCCCCATATCTTTACATATGGAAAAAAGAGGGTTGAGATAGTTAGAGTTCGATTTCTTACACTGTACTTCCAAAAGTCACGGCTACAAGGACAGAAGTAATAAAACATAAACAAAACACAATTTGGCCAAAATTGTGTCACACTGAACCACACAATTTATTTATTAGAAATGGTCAAATCTCATCTCGTTCTTGTGGACCCAATCTTGTCTTGTCATGTGGGAACTGTGTCTCATCTCATCCCATACTTCCTTTTGATATTGACCTTATTCTGGAAGTTGCCATGGGAGCTGCCTTGATCATTCCACTTGTATGATCTTGCACAGGGCTGCCTGTCTCAACAGCAAAGTTGTAGTCTACATATAAAGTCATTTCAAGTCTTCAGTGCATCGGTGCATTACTGACTTAGTGGTGCACATGGATATTGAACATTTGACACAAATTAACCTACTTTAAGTCATACTTTATCACCAAGAGAGGGGTTATTAGCTGTCAAACATCTTATCATTCAATAAATAAAAGCTGGAACACACTTACATACTTCTATTGTTCATTATGTGTGTAATAATAACTACTACTACTACTTCATTCTGCCACTTGTTCGCAGGAATTTATTTTAATTTTTTTTACAATATTGTTTATTTATAGTATTTTTGGTGATAATTCTGCTTTGGGGTCCTTGTGTCAGTAGCATAAAGCAGTTTCAGTATTTATTATTGTTTATCTTCAATATTTTTTTTTTTATCAGAAATATATCACACTTCAAAACGTGTTATCATGAGAGGCCTAGTGAATAGCATTTTAAAAAGCTCAAAGCTCCAAACAATACCTCCATTGGCGGTATTGTGTCTTACCTTCTGCACATCCTGTTTGCATTTATCAACTTTCTCGTGGAGTTTCTTCTGCTGGTCGGGTGTGACAGACGCCTCAGTTTTCCCATTGGCCTCTCTGGTGGCAGCCAGTTTCTCCTCCTTACAGGCCATGTGGTAGGCTTTCTTTGCTGTCTCCATCTGTGAGCCAGCCACAGCCACTTTAGTCGCTACATCAATTCTATACTAAATAAGTTAAGCTATGACATTTATAGACATTTTCCCACATTTATTAGTTTTATTCAAACATTATATCCTCTGAACCACATTTACTGCCAAAATATGAAGTTATACACAAGATTTGAAATTGCCAAAAGGGCAGTGCAGCTACTGCTGTGAAACAATTGGATATTAATGTAATTCCTTATTCATAAAGGAGTGCTCCAGGGTACCAAGCACAATATAAATATGAAACATGAAAAATAATTGTATTTTATTAACTGGAAAACAAATGTTGTTCCACTTGTCTGTGAGTCAATGCAGTTTGTGAATAAATTAGATACATAAGTAAGTATATTTGCATAATACTAAAAACAGTACAGTGCCCTCACAGTGCCTTACAAGCTAGCTAACTGTAACCACTGCTTTAAAAAACAACATCTGTTCTTTAAGCTTGCTACATAGTTATAATCTAAAATACCAGTAGATCATTACTTTTTAATTTCCACATTTTAAATCAAAATATTCATTCATTCATTTTTTTTCATGTGTGCCATCAGGTCTACGTGATGCTGACGAATCCTATGTATATCATTAATTAGAAAAATAAAATGGGGAGAATGAATTAAGTACAGAGCAGTGGCTGGGAGTTAATCACGATATGGCATCTTAACAGTAAGATCAAACATGCACATATCACTCCAAATACATGTAAATGAGAAGAGGAAACCACTATAACACGATTAAAAGCCCTGAAAAGTTGATTTTGCATAATAGTTCTGCTAACCTAAATAAAAGTTTTCTCATTTTCCACCAAACACTGCTGTATAGTCCTCACCTCCTTGAGTTTCTTGGCCCATGGTTTCTGGGCCTTCTTAAAGCCCTCCTCTGCCTCCTTGGCCTCCTTAAATCCTCCGATAATCTGTTTGTGGTAGGCTTCTTTCTGCCAGTTTTTCACTTTCTCCACATCTTCGTTCACCAGGTTGTTCTTCACATCTTGGTGCAGCTCGCTCACCTTCTCCGCCTCCGTCATGACCGCCAGCCAGGCCCGCTCCACTGAGCCGTACTGTGGACCTGCATCAAGGAACAAGCTGCTGTCAATGACCACAGTTTACAGTAATGTTTGGGGAAAACTGTAAGCATCCATGGGTTTGTGAAAAAGAAATAGAAATTAACAGTTCAAAGCAAAATGTTCTATCTTTTGAATGTGGAAAATCCTTAATTCTAACTTGATTTTTCAATTAGATGGAGGGAAGGGGCCGATGGATGATTCACTTATATATATTTGCCAGTGTGTTTCAATAATGCCACTCCTTTTTTGCCACAACTGTATAAAAATGTACAAACTGTATATTCCAACTTAGTTCATTAATGCTGACAGAGAAGACAATGACATTTCTGACTTTTCACTTTTGTTTACTGTGGCTGGATCTGTTAATTGCTGCATTATTAAATATAAACCAAGACCGCAATATCTTCATCAGCAAATTCTATCAGAAAATCCCCTTCTGCCCTCCACTAAATGTAGACAGCTTAGAAGGTTATGATATCACACAAACCCTAAACCTATGTAACATCAAAAAACTGTTCAGTTTATTGGTAAATGGCAGTAAAACGGTGAGTATATTTGACCTTTCTCTATGAGCTGTCTCCACCTCTTGCCCCAGGCGGTCAGCTGGTCTCCATAGGCCTTCTCGATCTTGGAGCGCTCCTGCAGGCAGCTCATCAGGTCGTTGCACAGTCGATGTCCATCATCAAACCTTTTAACGGCGCGTTTGTAGTTCCCCACCTGAGCCGTGAAATAACAGGAGAAGCAGAGCAATTTACAAGACGATGCAAATAAGATTTCATGGCTCGTGACTTACAGGGCAAAAGTGATTCTTTCAGTAATAATAAAAGTTGGCTTTGTTTGCAATGTCAGGGTGCATTTTATATTTTTTCAGGGGCTTGTCAGGTTGAATCAAAACGCTGAAATGTATCAACACACCCACTGATACTAATAATAATATCCTCATGCATATTATAATAGCGACTAACAACTGCAAGCCATAATGACAATTCATTTTGTCATACATCAGTCTGTCCAGTAACCTCACATGCACTGATCATGTCATTGCAACACAGTTTACATCAGAATCTTCATATCTGATACAACATAAATATATATGAAAACCACTAGACATACACAAAGACTTCACTATTTATAATAACACTTGATGCCTCCTTTTCTGTCCACCTTAAACAAGTCTACCTTAAAATCATGTGTCTCCGCCTTTGTGCAGCCTGCAGGGGGCGTTTGCTCATGGTGCATGATGAAGGGAGGAGGGAGAGGGGGCTGGGCTCGTGCTTGTGCATGTGGAGTTATGCAATGCCATGGACCAGCGTGTGTATGTGTATATGTGTGAGTGAGTGTGCGTATATGTGTGACAGTGTGCGCGCTTTAATCCTCTTGAGTGGTGTAATGCAGGCAGACAGATTCAGGGATCCACATGAGGTAAAAACGCACATAAAAACTGGCTTCATATTGAGCAGCAGACTCTGTTTGTCTGCTCTGTGAATGCACCAGCGCACAGCTTTAGTCTAACAGGTGTATTTTGGTTCAACAACAACAATGCGCAGGTGGACTGACTGGCGCTACTGCTATTCAAGTGTGTATTCCCCATAACTACAATCCATTCAACAATGTGTGAGTGTGTATGGAGATGCCATGGGCAGGTGCTGATGCTGAAAGAGCCCTCACAGCTCTCATGACAGAGACTCTTTGTAAGTGTAGCTAACAGCCATGACACAAAGACCACTGTGTACTGAGGGAATTTAAACTCATTTGGCTGAGTAAAGGCAAACACACAAACGCCCCCACAAGAGTAATGTTATGTTTACGTTCCATAGGACGGCCAGGGAAACACCGTAGTATGCAAGAGGAACGCTCAAACTGTAGAGAATTTATAACTAGTAAAAGACCGCAGACTGTCATTGTGAATACTAGGATGTTTGTGGTGATTCAGAAGAGATTAGTTTGCACTGAGCATTCCTCAATACAGAATAGAATTAGTACAATATATGAACTTATATATATATGAATATTATATTCATGAATATAACAGAACATACAGAAAAACAGAGAGAGCATGTGTGCAGAGATAAAGGTACAATCACTTTTCTGGTGGAGGGACACTGTTTGTCTCCATGAATATGCTATTGATTTCCCTGGAATGCTTGAAGAGAGACATTCAGCTTGTTTATCTCCATGATATCAGCACCAGATCAGATCTGTAGAGACGCAACCCTGATCACGCTTATTTTCAAGATATTTTTTGCAATTAAAATATCTGCAATGTGATAATTACAAGAATGCCATACTATGGAAAATTCAAAACAATAACAGCAATAATCTCCATGTAGACAAACAGGAGATCCAACGTAAAAGTAACATTATGCACTTTGAAGTATTATTGAGAAAATGTGGAGAGATGTGAGTGTGATCATATGAAAGCTCCCACTGATGTGGAGATGTGTGGAAGGAGACTCTGCTTAAACAGCTGCCTCTGTGACTCCAGATAAAACAAAACATCAATAGATGCTAAGAAATGACAGTGGTGATAAAGTCTCTTTTGGATATAAGTCCCTGACCATATTCTGGCGGCCTTCATCATAAAACAATAGTAATATTGCAGTATGTTTTTCCTTTCCAGTTTTTCCACTTCAACTTTCCACTCCTCTTTCAAGTGAACTGCTTTAGATTAACAATGTTTCACATTGTATCACATCTTTTTTTCAGTGTGGAATTTTGAACAGAAATTCCAACTGAGAAGTGATCATGGAGGAAACACGTTTTAGATTTTGAGTCATATTCTCATAGTCCTAATTTTGTGGTACTTTGACTGTTCACTGTGAAAGAAATTATCATTATGAAAATGAACAGTCAAATCAACAAATCAACAGTGAACAACATTAGTATCATTTGGGAGTAAATTGCACAATTCATGGTTGTTTTTGTCTGTATGTCATTTAATTAAATGAATTAGGCTCAGTCAGTACATTTATATTAACCATAAACCAGGTGTAAAGATCTGAATTGTCCAATCCAACTTCATTTGTATGGCACATTTTGTAAACAAAGTGCTTCACATTGCAATGTAAAACATTTAACTCTAAAAAGTCAGCAGAATTAAAATTAAATTGTAACAGCTAAAAGGTCAGTTCTACCAGATGTAATTGTAACCCGCTCTTCAGCTCAGTTTTAAAATATGGGCAGTTCAGAATCCTGTGGTGTCATGTGAACACAACCTGTGAACTTCTGTCAGTGACTTGAATAAAATCTATTTGTGGGTTTCTGAATGAACAAGAAGTCTTCACAATGCTGTGAGTTGCAGAAATCTGAACCTGTGTAAATACAGCAGTTCCACATTGTATCAGAATCATCAGTGGGGCCGTACCTCCCAAAAACTGTCCATGGTGTCGTCAAAACCCGCACATTCATCGTAGGAGCCCGACATTTTCCTGGATGTGACGAAGAACTGTGACGTCTAAATGTGTCCTCTGCAGAAGAGAAGGGGTCCTCCAGCACTGCAAGACACAAGTACAACCATTCTGTCAGGTGATAATGTGGAGTCACACCAAACTGCAATGTGGAAGTCTTCAAATGTAATTAGTAATAGCTGTCATATAGTATAGTATTGATAGCAGTAATAGACACATTTAGCAGCAATAGACAGTAATAGACACATTTTATTAGACAGACAAGTAGCAGGAGGTAGAGAAAGAAATTGCACATATTGATTTAGCAAAATATATGCCCCACTCAGTAGCTATAGATGACTGCAATCTTGTAAATGATATCCAAATATTGAGTTAAGTTAACCACAAAATCACATTTTATGATAGTATGATTGTCATCAGAAAAAGTGTATGACTTAGTAATTCAAGCATGTTTGACAAAGACCAAATTGTGATTGCGTGTGGTCTGCATTGGTCAGTATATACTTAGTTTAGTCCTGGTATAGACGTGGTTTGGTCCTGTTCTATTTCAGCTTTAGTCCTAGTTTTTCCAGCTTTATTTCTATTTTTGTTTCCAATTCAGTCCCACTTGTTATGTATCCCAGCCACTTCAGTCAGCTGGGACATGTATATGGCTGTGATAAGGAAGAACGGCCTTAATTTAGAAACTGTTGACCTTACTGGTATAATGTGGACAGTCACTAATGATAAGGTTGTTTTATTTTTTATGTTAACTGCACGGGAACTGACTCTATTTAAAAATAGTATGTATGCTATGCTATCTATGCCTGGAGAGCGTTAAAGGGGCATCTTTTCTTGATGTGTCCTAGAAAAACCACCGTAGAGACTGAAGCATCATAGTGCTGACCCTGAGTCTCTCTCACTATAGACACTGGTGTTCTGACACATGGCAGCTGAGAGATCCGGGAACAAAAGCTACGCAAATTCATTCA
>KN493196.1:30713-48869 GCA_000787155.1 Scartelaos histophorus | reverse complement strand
ATTATTATTATTATTATTATAACACCAATAAGCCATGTGCATTTTAATTGTTCTTAATCTTACTTGTCCAACAATTGGGTTCTCTTTCATGGCTGCAGTCCCATCTTTGGAGATCATTGGAGCTCCAACCCAGGATGAGCCCACGATCCACCAGCGGCCAACCTGCTCTGCTCTAAGGAGACAGTCCAGGGACACACGCAGCTTCATATCACTGCCACTTGCACTTCGACTGATCTACAAAGCAAATGTCAGTGTTAGATCAATAATCCAAATAATCTAACAATAAACAACCAAACCCACAAGCGAACAGAGTAAAAATGTGAGGTCAGACTAAGAAGGGTAAAGTTGGTAAGTGGTTCTCTGGTGCCCCCTTGTGTTGAATAGACGTTCACATATACTTAGTAATAAGAGTAAATGGTTCAGAAAATGTATTTAAATGTATTATTGTGTGTATCTGTGTAGAAGAGATTGTTTGCCAATAACCTACCAGGGTCCTTTGCAACTTCCTGAGCCTCTCCACAGGCTCAGGATCATAGCCAGGAATTTTTCTCATGTCATTGTTTTTCAAAGCCATCATAGTTTCCAACATGAAACGCACCTAGACAAATGTGTTATATATGTCAATACAAATCTTGTGGCTATATTGTAACTGTATTTACCTAAGCTTTTCTTAATAAAGACTTACTCTGGTCTGATCCTTAAACTTTGTCTCCACATCAGTAGCCTTGCGTTGGGCCTCAGAAATAAGATCCTTCAGAGCCAGAGCATCATCTTTTCTCAGTGCAAAGCCAACATTTCTCAACACAAACAAGACAAGCTCAATGTCTTTCTCAGTGAAGGCATTGACTAAAAGCTTTAGGATGTCAAATATCAGGAGGGAGTGCACCACCTGAAAGTTATACAGGTGAGCAATAATGGCAATGAGGTTGTCACACTCCTTTCCTTCACAAGGGCTTTTATAAATGACATTGAATTTTCGGACAACAGTCTCAAGGAAATGTGCTCCAACCTAAGAAAAAAAGTTATAAGAAAACATATTAATGAAACAGCATATCATTTGGTCATTTTCATGGTATGAGTGATTTTGGCACAGTGGCTAAGTAGCAACACTCATGCCTCACAGCAAGAAGGTTACGGGTTCGATCCCCGGGTCGCCCTTTCTGTGTGGAGTTTGCATGTTTCCTCCCTGTGTCTGGATGCAACATCCCTATAAACAGTTTACAATCAAGGACTGTGGGCTCACTACCTGCAGAGGAGTTCATAGGGGTCTGGTGCACAGGGTAATGGGCACTATGAAACTTTTCTTGTTGAGGGTCCACCACCTGCTTGTCTCCATAAGATGTTGCTTTTCCTTTAAAGGTCCATAGTGACAGTAAACTTGTATATCTTGCAGGTATTCAATCTTGTGTGTTTATATTACTAAGGAAAACACCTTGAAAAAGATGCTCACTGTATCTGGGTTTGTCTCACCACACAGTACCTTGACTAGGTGATGTAACCTGTTTATCTTCATGAACATGTGGCAATTTTATGACATACTGTGGAGCATTCCAACAATAAGCTCTGTTTTACTATCTTGTATCTATCGGTCTATCCATGTATGTATCTATCTATGTATTTAGCATGATCCTCTGCATAGAATAATATAAGATTCAATTATCTTACCTCCAGGCCAACAGCGTGATGCAGGACGCTGACAAGCAAGATATGCTCCATCAGCAGCCGGTCAGGCATTAGGGAGGGTGTGACACACGCTGCTAATAACACTTCCGTTAGTGTATCATTCATATCTTTTCTGCTGCAACTCATGTACATCTCCTCCAGCTGACCACTGATGGATGCCAAATTTGTCTCGCTCAATCTAAATAAATAGTAAAGTTAGACTGAATTTTATCATAGCAACTCTTTAAAGGTGCACTGCGTAACTTTTCTAAGCAACAGTACGCCACATGCTAGTTACTACAGATCAGTTCGGTGGAGAGGCTAGCCCGCTCTTATGAGCATGTATGTTCTTAAAGGTATTTCTGAACAATAAAATCACCTCTGATGAGCTACAAACTCAGGCTGAATAGACTTTTAATGCTATAATGTGGAACATACTAAGCAAAGTAATAACATTTCTCAAAAGAAAAAAAGTGGTCTACTCCACCAGAAAAGTTACACAATGCACCTTTAAGAGTGTAGAAATATTATTTATAAAAAATAAATTAAGCTCAGGAGGTACCAACCTGTTTACTAGTCCTTTTATGTTCCTCTTCAGTTTTTCCAATTTGACCTTACGTTCATCATCCTCCTTGTTTTGAAGATGAGGTGGTATATATTTGCGTGTTGAAGGTGTCTAGGTGTTCATGTGAAAAAGCTGGGTTAGATTCAAACAAATGCAGCATATGCTAAAACAATGTATGGGCTCAGCACCTCTGTGTTTTCCTCCATCATCTCAGCACCAGTAGTCTCCACCTCATCTTCTGCACCTACAGCCATTAACTCATCTTCCCCTTCTCCATCAGTCTCCTCCTGGTCACTGTCAGTTTCCTCACAGCCTATGTCCTCATCCAGGCTTTCATCAAGACCGTCATCATTTTCATCATTAAAAGACCCTGTATCATCTTCTTCATCACTACTTATTTGCTGTTCATCATCAGACCCTTCATAGTCCTCCTCCTCCAGTTTTGAGAAGTTGTCCTTAGCCATATCCATGTCATCTTCGCTGTCGTACATTGCAGCACTAGGAGAGCCAGTGTCAAGCACACCCAGAATATAATCTAATCCATCTGCCACAAATGACTGAGGAAGAGATTTCTTATTTTTCCTCTTGTTTAGTCCAAGTGAACGCTCAAGCTTTTTAATTTCCCGGTCCTCTTGTTCGTTGGCTTCCAAGAGCGCCTGTTTTCTAGTCTCCTGGAGCTTAGTTGTCTTCTTGGCTTTCTTCGTGGACAATGATTTGGAACTTTCTGGTTTATTGACCTTGCTTGAAGATGTGTCAGGTAAATCTTTGTTTACCTTGTTACTTTTCTTTTTCTTTGGAATATTTTTTTTATGAACTGGATTTTCATCAACAACCTGAGGGGGTGACAAATCTTTTTTGCCTTCATAATGACTTTTCATCTTAGCCTTTTTTAGTTTCCGCTTTTCTTTGCGTAATTCCTTCCTACTTTTCTTTTTCACATACTTATAAACACTGCTGTGGTCCACACTCTCCGACGAGATTTTACTTTTAACAAACTCCTCCAAGGCAACTGTGTACTTCTGTAACACTGCGTTACCCTTTTTCTTTTTAGTAGTTTGCTTCCATTTACCTTTCATTTTTACTATTATATTATTGCGCCGAACACTTCATTTAAATTATAAAAATGTAACAAGCTGTGAATAAAAGATCCAAATACCCGTTTTAAGGTAAAAAAAAACCCAAAACAAAATTCCACATGTCTTACCACGCAGCGACTGTTGTTTCGACCACAAACACGTGATCATCCTATTCCGGGTTACGTCGGCGCGTAGTAATGACGTTCTTTATTTTGGGGCGTATTTTGGCACGGAGCGGGTTCGCGTTGATGTAAACCAGTCGGGTTTGCACTGAAGAAGGAAGAGAATGCACTTGGTCATGCAAATCCAATATCTTAACATGTAGTGCCTCTTCGGATCTTTGTAGGTGCAATATGAAGTATGGAAGAAGACGATGTTACCATCAGAGAGCAGAATTTCCACAGCCAAGTTCGCGAGTACATTGTAAGTAACAAACGGAATGGCTCATGCTAGCATGCTAACCGCGTCTTCTATGCTAATAATGCCTTGACACAATCCCAAAGGGGCTTTTAGTACCAGCTTTAATCAAATAATTTAGATTCATCACAGTTTCTGCCCTGCTACTTTTCGGTATTCATATTGTTGATTTTTGGTCACACACATAAACCACACATACCCTAATTTAATAATCAATTTGCGATAAGGACAATGACAGTCTCTTCTTTCCAATTAATTTCTTTCAAGAGCTTGACAATTATGTGTTTGCTCGATATTATTGACTAATTACTGAATGCATTGCTCACTTCTAGTAAATACTAAATATTATTGAGGGATTTGTCCATTTTTATTTTTATAGTTTTATCTAATTAATCTTAGCCGCTAAGGTATCATAACATGATGATTCCCCATCTAGTTTGATGTCCCAGTTTTACCCAGTACGAACCGTCTTCACAAGATGTATCCAATATCGACTATTTATCAGAATAAGATCCTTTCCTACACATGATACTATGATGATTGTGTGTCACTTCAGACTGAGGTCTTCCTGAGGGGACTTGAAACATTTTATTTACTTTTTGTTTCTGGCTTAAGGGATTGAGCTTGCAACAAGTGCATATTTTAACTTTGTGGAATGTCATATATATTATATGAATACATTCATATGTCATCTAGGGAAGGGCAAATAATGTTTTGGTTTTTTACATAAGTTACATAGTGTGAAATGGGGAGTGCACCTTGTGTAGACATGCTCTACGAAACACCTTTCTCTTGACTTGGCTACATAAAACAGCTTTTTTTGAATATGTACTCTACTTTGAGGAGGTTGCAGTTATGCTGAGTCAAGCCAAGGGTTTAGAGATAATCCATCTTAGGGTCTCTACTATCGCTCACTCTAGTGCGGTTTGGTGTCTGTTCCAGTTTATCAGCTCTTTGCAGCAGTTATTTTAAGCTAGTTGGTAATCCATGGGACCCATTCGGTCACTCTAGCAAATAGTTGCCTGTGCATAGTATAATAAAAACAATGCAATTGCTTATACCTTCTGCATTCAAAATGTATATCCCACTGTCTGCCTGAGTCATCTCCTAAGCTTGGCTCATGTTGAGTTATGTCATGTTGACAGGGTGTAAAGTGCTGAAGTGAGAGCTTCTAACATTAGTCTGTCCTAGTCACTGTCACAGTAGAGGAGGGAATGTGGAATGTGATCGTCCTGTAAGACCATCCAGCTTGTTTTGAGGCCATGGTTACCTAATAAATTCCACACGCTGGTCAATTGGAGTGATGCATAAATAACTCAGTCCTAATTAAGTGCATCCACAGGCTGAGAAAAATCAGTGGATATTTGGTTTATATTTAAAGGCTTTATATTTAAACCCCATACAATATAAACCCTTATTGAATGTCAGTGCCAAATGGTGTACTCCTTTCGTATAGGGATTGTTTTCATTTACCTGCATTTTCATTACTTTGTCATCAATCGTCCTCTTCTGACCCAGTTTGAGGATTGTATTTCACATTCTACATCACTTCATGTGCTTAACCCTACTCTGATTACTGTACAACTACCATTACTCAGCAGGTTCATGTTTGTGACTTAGTACAGCTGTAAACATGGGCCGTGAACAATATGTTATCTTGTTCATGTAAAATTGTCCTTTGGTGTTTTTCAGATATGCTTTCTCCTATTTGCTGTGCTCTACATTGTCTCATACTTTATCATAACACGATACAAGAGGAAAACTGGTATGTCTTTATTTTGTTTAAACTAAGATTGGTGAAATTCAGAGAGCTTGCTATTTTTGTTTTTACCCTTTATTGTATCAGGGCTAAAACAAGGTCAGCACCAATGCTTGAGCTGTGTTAAACCACACCCATCCCTGAGCAGATAACTGTCTAAGAAAGCTCTGTATTGGTCTAAACAATACACGCAATGCAATATTCCTTGTATTGAAACACAGGTCAAACTTGAACTGAAGTCAACTGACATGTTTTGTTTATTAAGCTCTTTTAGATTAGTATTGCAATACATAATATTATGTTAACGTTCAATGCTAAATACTCAGAGTAACATATCCTCTGTAATGTGGAACATACAAGCGAAAACAATAACAAAAGCAGACGGACTCCTCACCAGAATGGTTACGTAGTAGTGCACATTTTCTGTGTTTTGTGAACTGAACATTGAAAAAAATATTTCCACTGTCTTTGTCTTATGCCATTAAGCATTTTTAATTTAATTTCTTTGCAGATGACCATGAGGATGAAGATGCTATCGTCAACAGAATATCGTAAGACTATTTGCTTTTATTTGCACTTGTAAACGAAATCAATTTGTTTCATTCAAATTGCTTTTTAGAGGCACCATTATTAGAGAGCAGATTAATAATGATGTTGTGTATTTGTGTACAAATAAACACTTGACTGACTTGCCTGTTAATTCTCACCACACAGAAAATAATCCCAAACTAATCCTGTTTGTTACAAGTGATTACTGGCTTATTCAGATTAGCTACAGATGATTTTATGGAATTAACTTGTAGTCTTTCTATTTAAACATCTAATGTGTCCTTAACACGTTAGTGATGTTTTGTTTTGTGTGTTCACAGATTGTACTTGTGCACTTTCACCCTGGCTGTGTCAGGTGGTGCTGTCTTTCTACTGCCTTTCTCAATCATCAGTAACGAGATCCTTCTCTCTTTCCCCAAAAACTACTACATTCAATGGCTCAATGGCTCGCTCATCCATGGTTAGTTTGACAGTTCAATAGTCTCAAATCTTTTTATTAATACTTTTTTTTTCATGCTTAAGTTAGCGTAAATATATTAACACCAGTAGTATGAATATTCTTGTTGATACCTGGAATGCAAGGCAAGGCATTATTTCAATCAAATAATGTCAAACGTATTTTAAAGTGCAACTGTACTGGATAATTGCCTATCGAGAGCCATTTGTATTTGATTTAATGTGGTGTTATTCTACTTGCTAACCACCAGAGGGAGTCTGAGTCCATGACATAATTATAGCTTGCCAGAGTGTTCCTCAATAGCTTAAAATTGCTACTGAGAAAAGTCTAAATGTGCACATTAATTAATCTTTTCCATGCAAATGATATCTACAATTTGTCCTTCTTTTGAACATTTCTCATTGGGGACTTTGTGTAGGACTGTGGAACCTGGTCTCGCTTTTCTCCAACCTCTGCCTTTTTGTCTTGATGCCCTTTGCTTATTTCTTCTTGGAGTCTGAGGGGTTTGCAGGATCTAAAAAGGTATGAGTATATGATTTTCCTGTTATTGCAAATAATTTAGATATTTTTGAAATTGTATTTATTTATGCAAGAATATTTTTAAATCTTATTTGCTATGTGCATTATGGAGTTGGGTAAAAATTTGGATCTATAGATGGGACACAATGGTGATAAATTTGATAAATTGTGAGTATTTAGTAGTTTCTGGATAAAAATCTGTAGATTTGTGTTGCTCCCACATATCAGGCCCCCCGCCCTCCCTTCTCCAATCCAATCTTTAAAAGTTTTGAGTAACAGTTGTTAGTTTAGTCGCTGTTTTACTTTTTTAAAACAGCTATAAAACAGTTATACTTTTCATAACTTTTTTTAGTATACTGACCTATATTGCACAATACCATTTCATAAATAAGATTTGTATGTGTGTCCTGTTTTTCAATTGTAGCCCCAGCACAAATGTGTTCCTGTTGAAACACATTGTAAAGTGCTTATATCAAAGCGCTAGGCATGAAGCTGTTGGCCTCTCAGCAGCAGAGCCAGGGCAGCGGCAGGTGCCGGGCCACTGCCCTCTGCCTGACTCACGCCACTAACCGTAACTGCCACCGCACAAAGCTCATTAACCATGAAAGTCCAACCTGGTCTTCGCCCTGCGCCACATCCTGACAAACCCTTTCAATAAGGCCATAGGCTGCAAACGCTTCAACACCGCAGCATCGGCCCCATTGATTTAAGGCCTGATTCCTTGTCACCCTCCTCCTCGGCCCCCACTGAAAATAAAACTTCAAAAGCACAGGCTAATAATCGAGTTGTAAGGCTCAGTGAACTTCCTTGTTTAATTGATTACCCACCAAAAAAGCAAGCTTGGGGCTCGTGTTCCCAAAGTCCATAAAGTCGCAGCGACATGACAGCACAATAGAGTCCCGCAAAAGGGACGGGGCAAGATTTGCCTTTTAATACACCTTTATCCTGTGTCACAGTTTGAGACCTGTCTGGTTTATGTCCCTCTTGGCAAAGGCACATAAAAATTAGCCTGTACTGTAGCATTTAGCCACTTCTTTTCTTCCTTGGTCTGCTAATTTGTTTTGCTTGAATTTCTTCAATAAAGGGCAGACCCCAACATACAGGAGACAGAGCTAGGGCCTCCTTTCTGTTCTATTTAGGCTGCTACCGATCTTCCATAAGTTTAGTGGAGGCACTGGTTATTGTTTAAATGCACTTCCAGCTATTATGCACATATTGAGAAGGAGTTGGTGGTGATGCCTTCCTTTACCATACTCCAGTGCCTGTTGTGTTTTAATGACCATGTCAGTAGGAAGATTATAAAAAGCAGAGGTTTTGTATGTGATATCAGGCCTTGCTGTAATAAGTGCATTAAAGCATATTGGTATAAGGTTTTATGTGGCTTTTTTTTAACCTGCCGGGTAAATGTTCTAGCAGTGTGAGGTACTTTTGACTGCGGAAATGAAGTGAATGATGAATTTGACTTGTAACTTTGTACGTCAGCCCTCTCATGTGGCTGTGTTTATGTTTGACGATGTACTAAAAGACACCACTAGAATAAAGATGGAAAATAAAGTTGTTTTTTTAATGTTAATAGCTCTTCAGAGGCTCTGTCAACTCGCATGATTAATAGTGAAACAAATTGTCCAAATTGTGGATGGATCAGAATGACTTGGGGTCCTAATGTCAAATGTTACTATCCAGCTTTAGTTGCTGCCGTAAAAGTCTGCTATTTTACTGCTTTTAACTTTTTCTTTCTTTTTTCCTTTTTATGTGAGTGTTTTAAATTGAGTAAATTGTGAAATAAAACAATTCAATCAAGTTTATTAACAATACAATAAAACAAAAACAAAATTATTAACAAAAAATATTAATTGCAGGGAAAAACATAGTTATAGAATTGTATCAGTAATAAAGCTGTGTAACCAGCTTTAGCAAGCGTTTTACCACCAATATATAAAACAATGTGGTGCACAGTGACATACCTATTTTTATGGAATAAAAATAAGTAGTAAGTAACCATAGATAATAATTAATAAGTAATACATAATTTAATCCATACAATATAAGTTGGTCCTTGGAAGAGAACTGAAATGTGTTTGATCCTAAAACGAGTTGGAACGGGTCTGACCCCTTGAGTGACCCAGTAAAAGGGCAACAGGTTTCATCTGGTAGTTAAAGAAACTCCTCATCAATCTCATCCTAAGCCCTAACCCGCCGATGATGAGAAGTGTGTTTATTGTGGAAGGAGGAGAAGGGGGAAACGTCTCACCCAGCAAACCGTGTGGTGTTACTAAGATACTTGTCTTTGTTGGAGCTTCACAATGGAGGCCTGGATATTTATTTCAAATCTCCTGCACATGCAGACATTTTTCCCAGGCCTTCTTTTGGGCAAGGCCGGCAGAAGAATATAAAGTGGTGTTTACATACCTTCCTTTAAGGTCACAATGTCTCCCTAAAGCTGCCCACTACAATGTCCGTTACCATGGAAACATATTAGCTGAAGCTGGGAATTTTAAAGAACAAGCAACTTGCTAAGAATTTTTCCCCTTTCCCCGTGACTCAGTTTTTTTTTCTAAAAGGACTAATGTGCGCTTATGGTACACTGCATTATTGCGCTGTTTAGACACATATGAAAATGGCACACAGTTGCATTCTTTGACAATTGTCCATATAGTACAAACTTGCTTAAAGTTAAACATTTTTGAAACCTTTGACACCTTTTTAAAAAGTCAAGCTGCGCTCTCTGTAAAATGTTAAGAAGGTAGAGATCTGATATATCTCATCCTTTTCCCTTAGCAACTACAGTGCTTTCTGAGTCATGCAGTTTCACAGAACACAGAAGTACAGTTGAACCTGGTTTATAATGGTGGCCATGCTGTTGATCATGCCCCTGCTCTTGTCATTAAGACTTTAGAACTTTAGCGTTCTGCAGCTTTACGGCCAGTGTCCTTCTCTGCTTTGTGTCTCTGACACGGTCACTGTGCTGTGGCCACTGCTGAGGCATACACCAATAAAGCCCTGGGCATCTGGTCTACCCCAGCCCCTGCCTCTCTAGTCCCACATGCCCCGAACAGTGATCAGAAAGATGGCGTATAGGATGGTCTTTGCCACAGCTGCTGACCTTATGACTGTTTACTACTGACCACTACAAAATGTAGGTTTATAGGGGTAGCCCTACTTAGATGTTGTGAAAACTTGGATTTGTGTACAGGATCATTAAGGGTCTTGGCTGATTGTGCTGATGCATTTAAAAGTTCTCTGCTTTTGCTTGTTTCTGTCTTAATTCATACAGGTTTGTTTCTGTAGTTTTATATAAGCCGGTACATTTGCGGCTACACGCATTTCTTGGAAGTCTGTTTGAGCATACACTTTCAGCAGCTAACTAGCCCCTTTCTCGATGTCACTGTGAGGATCGGGGGATGCTGAATATTTCAGAGCTGCTAAATTTAGAGACCGTTACACATTTAGAACAGTAAGAATAGAAAGTTTCAGCATCGCTCTGATGCCTAGCTGGCCTTTCTTTTTTTCTCCTCCCTTTTATTCATTAGGCGACAGTTCCCTATGATCAGTGGTAATGACATAGTTACATCTACCTATATTTAGACCAAACTGTTTCACTTAAAATAGCAGAGGCCTGCATTTGCTTACCTTTCTCATCAGAAAGAAGCAGTGGTTGACATAAGTAAGACATTCAAATGATGCCTTTTATGTCTGTTAAAGAGGAAAAAAACTTATTATACCAAGAAGTGACAAGCATTGCCTTTGCCCTAAATGATCAGAATGGGTAATGATTTGAGCCTTATAAATGATTGAGAGAGCTGTCTAAAGGGAATACACCTTCACCAGCACATGGGCAGCGTTTAAGGTGGACTGGTGCGCTTGAATGGACACATGCTTGGTGGCCTGGCTCACTGTGGTACTACTCTAAATACGTCCTTAAGAGAAAGCGTGTGGGATGTCTTCAGTCCCTGAAAGCATTCCTCTCACCTCTTCTACCTTCAGGTTTGAGATGCACTCTAATGTTGACTCCAGTTCACTATTGGAGTTGGAGTTTTTTGTAGAAAACAATTTTTCTGTAGTTTTGACAATAAGCACATTAGTCCACTACTGCCCCCAAGTTACTGAAATATGCGTGCAAATTGAGCTGCAAATGTATTTCTGATTTCTGGTTTCTTTTAAAAATGTTACCTACAGATTTGTTGTAGTGTCCAGCTTGGCCACACTGGGGCACTCCAGTCACTGTCCATTTTGTTGCTGGAAATATCTACTTGTTTTTTCCCATAAGAAAGAAGAGGCAAGGCGCACATGGAACTATATACTGTTCTTGTTTTTTAATATGACACTTTTCTTAACACGTATAAGTAAATGCAAAATTATAACTACAGATTTAACACTAGTAAGACAACCTATGGAAATGGAGACTTGGTAAAGGAGGAGACAGGGAGAGATGTATTCCGATAACTAGTCTGGAGATTAGAGTACGCAGCATTGTTTTGAATAAAGACTAGTTATTTTGAAATGTCACTTTGTATCACGTATAAAGTCTATGGTTTCTATGTGTTAAATGGTAACTGTTTCCATTCAGCACAACAGAAAGATTACGCTAACACAAGATTAACAAGGCAACTTTAATGGAGAGACCCTCTTCATGTTAGTGCTGTGTATACTGAACCATGCAGGAATTATTTTAGCTGGTAACAAATTGCTCATGTGTTGCCAATTTACGCAAGCGGCATGCCCTTGTTATCCTGCTCCGCGTAGACTACCTGACATGTGTAGAGCACGCCCATCTATCTTACAGTGCTAGACGGCTTGGCTCTGCAGCAGGGGGGAGGAGGAACTGTGTGAACAAGTGAAGGAAGACTTTATTAACCACTCAGCAGTTTGTGACCCGGAAAACCCAAATTACCCCAAACCCCTCATGTCTGCCGAGCCCTCGACTCGGCCGTGCCAAGAGAGCTACTAATCAGGCCCAGATGGGAGGTCTGCTCTTGATCGCAGACAGTAGCTGACCCAGGCAGCCTCATGCTCCTTCAAGCACCCCCTCCCCATGTACATGCTTTTTATTTCACCACTGCTACTGCCAGAGCCCATTGGAGCTATTTTATGGACCATTATTTGTTTTAAGTATTGTCTATGAAAGAGCTTACCGTATGCTTGCTGTGAGTGGTTAGGATATATCCGGGGCACAACTATTCAAAATGTATACGCTCTAGTCAAGTACAATACTATTGCATTTTAATGAGATGGATATTTGCATATGGATTATGTATTCATTTTTCCTCTTTTCCTGCTCTTGTCTTTTAGGGCATAAAAGCACGCATTCTGGAGACTTTTGTCATGCTCTTCCTATTGGCTCTGCTCATCCTGGGTATTGTGTGGGTAGCATCGGCACTCATAGACAATGATGCAGCCAGTATGGAGTCATTATATGGTATAGTTTTATAATTGTATATTTTTCTTATAGATTTTATATACTGATCTTATAACTACTTTTCATATTTATAGATCTTTGGGAATTTTACCTACCCTATCTTTATTCTTGTATATCTCTAATGGGAGGACTGCTTTTACTTTGTGAGTACATTGTGCACATAAGAAATACATATTGAAAATGTCTACATTTCAATATTATTATTTTTTCTATAACAATTATGTTGCTTTATTTTTTGTGTATAGTGTGCACTCCAGTGGGACTGTCTCGGATGTTCACCGTCATGGGACAGTTGCTAGTGAAGCCAACAGTAAGTTAATTTATTTGATAAATCTGGATAATTACTTTAAAGTGCTGCTACCCTGCCAGAACCTTACTCCACCCACAAGCTAAATTTGAAAAATACCATCAGTTTTGACCATGACAGTAGAGTACAAATACCCCATCAACTCTTCCTTACATCTGGCCTCACCTTGCTTCCACTTTGGACTTGATTCTAACCATGTCATGTTTTCTCCTCTAGATCCTGGAAGATCTGGATGAGCAGATTTACTGTATCCATTTGCAGGAGGAATCACTTCAGAGGAGATTAAACGGTATGTATGTAAGTCAAGATAGTTAGCTTGGAGTACGAAACTTTTTTCTCAGTTGTGTGAAATTACAACATCCCCATTTGTCTCTTGAGTTTATGCAGTTGAGATGTTGTAGTCAGAGTAGGGCAAACCAGCATGCAGTTGTTTCTGTACTGATATGATTTCAGATTGACGCCAAGTGGCCTTTAGGTGCTACCATTTACTGTAACTGTCTTTTGCCCCCCTCCCACTCTGAGCAGCCACACCAAAAGCTCTACGTCTGAAAGGGGAAAATTATATCTTTAACACAGCTTTTAATGTCCTGCCCACTATGTCCTTAAATATCTTTTTTGATTGTCCACAATGTCTGAACAGCAGGAAGAATTCAGGCAAGGTAACATACTTTAATATTAACTCAAGCATGCAACCAAGTGTACAGATGCACTAAATGAAGAGAACAAGAGTCCTTTCAAACCAGGGAGGTAAGTGAGATCTCTCCCTGATAAACCTGTTGTTGTCAGATGCTGTGCCGACCACCTCCATACACTGTCACTTAAGCGTTTGGTTCCATAGAGCTCACTGCATACTGCTTTGCTCTGAACTAAAAGTGGAAAATTGTAATCTGTTCCTTATCTATGATACTGTTTGAAGTCTTGAAGGCACAAAATATCTGTGGTCAGCTCCATATGTGCACTGATTCCAAGCTGTAGTTCATTTAGACCTGTTGAAGAGACAGGAATAGGGGCTAAAAGAAGATGGTGATCACCGGAAGCTTAGGCTTATCAGCTCTTTATGTTTTTATGCACATACTGTATGCATATGCACTTGTCAGTGTTAATGCGCTCACATAGGTGAGGTGCTCTTTTGATCTGCTCTGTCCAGCGCGGTTCAGGGACAGTTCAGGGAACAAAATCCTTAGGCTTTGTTCACTTTGATGACTGGTCCCCATCAGGTGCATTTGTACTGTGTGAAATGGTCTTTTAGTAGACACTATGTTGACATTAGATGGATGCTGGGGACATTTACTTGTGAGTAATGGACACTTGACGTTGTGGTCTAAAAAGAGCAAAAGTGGAAAAGTAGGTCCTAATTCATGCAATATTTTAAGTTTTGGTCTCCCCTGCATTGCAAATTTAAGTTTTATAACTTATGCGTAATTTTTTTATTGCTCGATCTATGGATGTCTGATTATTTGTGGCCAAACCTCCTTGTCAAAGCCTGATCTCATCAGATCTCAGGACTGCATTGTAAGTGATCAGGAGGGTTTTGAAATGTATTAATGGGTTTTTATTGTTAATAACTCCCTTAAAAGACATGCATGGCATTTAGTGTAAATCTTGCGTAGAGCACAATGTCAATTTTGTGATTAAAAAAGCTTGTGTTCAGCTGATAGGGTACCTACAGATTTCCAAAATATCAGCATCACCCAGCAGCTGTCCTGGGCTCATCTCCCAGTTACTTGTGTCCATCATACAACACCACATAGTGTGACAAGCTCTCATTCCACAGATACATGCAGAATGTATATCCACAGGATCCTCAAAACAGGCCTGTACTGCAGATTGGATGAGGAGAGGCTATGGTGCCATGGTCCTGCCCAGCTGATGTTCGGGCACGGGCCTGTCCAGATGCTATGCGGCACAATGACCTTGCTTGTGCCTCTGTTGTCTCAGCAGGGTGTTTAGCATATTTGAGGCTGACGTCATTTTGAGACTGCTGAAGGTTGGAGAGGATATGTTGAATTACCCCTGGCTTTCCTGGCTGCCAAATGCCTCACTCAGCATCTCTGCCTCGCTCTTACTCTCTTCCTGGAAGCTGACAGCAGTGCAAGAGTCTAGTATAATAACATGGGGATCTTGGAGGACTGATTGTTATTTTTTTTCCAATTGCTTTGCTTGTCTTTTTTGGATATTCAGTTTTATTTATCAAGAGTTGATTAACAGTAAATTATCTGGTAATTGAATAACCTGACTCAGTTAACAGTAAGCATGCAGCTGATAGTTGAACTATTCTCATATATGAGTGCCTAGAGGAACTTTTCAAGTTCACAGCATGTTGAACTGCCAATGACATTTCCTGTTGTGTTGTGACTGCATTTGCTGGAGGTTCCAAACTTCCCCCTGCTTAGATCTGGGACAGGTGTCTACAAGGGCACAGACAAGAGTGTAACTCTCTCTGCTACCTACTTAAAGTCATCCAGACAGGGCGTGTCATAATAACAGAGCGGCAAAAAAAGTTTGATCAAAGTGATTGGCCTCTCACTCCTGTAACCAAGATGAAAGATGGTATTTTTATTGCACGCTAGTAACAGTGTAACACTGAACTAATTGGGCTTGATCTGTCGATCACCTCAGGGGGTGCAAATGGATACTTTTCTCCCTTTCGCTCTAAAGGGCTTCAACACCACTACGTCAAACTGAAAGCAACGGAGTAAAATGGATAAATTAGCCTTAAATGAGCTGGCCTTGTGGTTTTCCCGGAGAATCCCTTGCTGTCTTCTCAGGCCCTCTCAACCAGTTGTGGCATGCAGTAGACAGCTTCTGACACAAGGGATTTGGTTGTACTTGTTAGAGATCACATTGTTATGTTCAGAGGATGATTTCTCATGTTGTATTGATTGCCTAATAAACATTATGTATAAAATGCCCTCATAAGTATGCCTTTTATGGAACTGTACACACTCACAATTTTTTCCAATCCTGTTTGGTGAATTACTGTGAAAATACTTCAAACTGTAATAATGCTCTTCTGTTTGTTTTTTACAGGTTCTTCCATCCATCCCACATACACCAGACCTGGCTTTGCCCACCAGCTCCACAAAGAACTGGACAATATTAGAAATCAGAGGAATAAATTGGGTATGTTTTTGAATGGCATATCAGCCCTGATTAATCAAAGTAATCAGAAATGTATGGAAAGAAGTGGGCTTTTTACATATTGCTGATAGACATCTGCTTTCTCTCTGTCTGCCTTAACTTGGACCTGGACCAGAACTGTCTGATAATTTTCCATCCATTTTAGGATATTATAAATGAGACCTCAGTCTTTTGGGGAGCTGTAGGGTGGGGGACACAAAGGCACTTAGGATATTGGACAAGATGCAAACTTTATATTGTAGCTAGCCTTTTAGTGATGTCATTAATTTAAAGGGATGGTGCTTATAAAGTGCTTTTGGCAAACTTCTTGGGCAGGCATGGTGGATAGACTATGACAATAGAAAGTATGTACATGTTTGGAATTGGTGAAGGGACATCAATATAGCAAGAGCTGAAAGGCAAGCCAATATAAGGACTGGATTTAAAAAAAACTGTCTGTAATGTTCAATTGATGCATATGTTTGTGGACATCCGGGAATCAAAAGGGCATCAGTAAACGTCATTCTATGTTCTTTCATCAGAGAGAAGAAAGAAAGCATCGGGTTGGGAAAAGAACTTGTTGTATCCTATGGTCATGCTCATTCTGCTGAGTGGAACGGTGAGTCCATCTGTGGCCTGAAGCCAAGCCAGACTTGTGCCTGAGGAATTCAATGTATTCATTTAAAAATTCCCACATTCATTATGTAATGGCCAATAATAAATGAATTTGGCAGTGGTCACTTTATATAATATTGTACATCTTCAAATAGCTGTTTAAAATAAAATAAAATGTATGTTTTTTCCACATTCATAACTTAATTGAGAGAAAAAGTTATCTCATTTTACTTAATTCTATACTTAGAGAAATGGAACCCTGTGCACACAATAATGAACACATTTTTGTTTGTGTATCTGTTTGTATAGACAATCTCTGTTCTGATGGTGGTACTAAATATCCTCTATCTTCTGGTGGATGAGACTGCAATGCCAAAAGGATCCACAGTAAGTCACTGGACTAACACAGTACACCTCTAAACCTCAGTGGAGTGGCCATGTTGCTGGTGTAGACATAAATCAAATTCCGGCTATGCTCAGGTGTATGTTCAAAGAAAGGGACTGAGCAGATGTTAATCAGGTTCCAACCTTGTGCCTGAAGTTTTGTTTTGAAAACTTTTTGAAAGTAATCTTACACACAAGTGCACATTCAATGATCTAGGTGTGTTTCAAGTCCACAGTTGAATAAGTAGATGGAGGAAGTGTTATTCTTCCTTGTACTAAGGACAAAAAGGCAGCAAATGCTTGAGGAACTGCACTAATTTTCTTCATATGTGATTTGTTTTAATTTGTTTTGTCTAATCTTATAAGTGATAGAAGTTCATGCATACGCTTGCATGTATATGTGTTTGAGTTTCAGTTTTGTCAAATATGGTAGACATAATGTATCATATTTCTCCATAATTTCTCATCTTTATGGGAAACTGACAGCCACAGCCACTGACATTCCAATTATTTTATTGAGTAGGGATGTTTTCTTTGGCTTGGCACATAGCAGAAAATCCCCCAAATTACACTTGTCATGTTGTCTCAAAATGTGTGCCCCCATTCAGTGTTATCCTTTGTTGGGCTGAATATATGCCACACATCTCTACACAGAATCAAAAGTGGTGTGCAGTGGCTCTTTACGATTAATACAGATGTGGATTTGTGTTAACTTTATACTTCAGCCCTCTAGCACAGAAACTCCCTAACAGATAGCTGCACCATATCTCAGAAGCAGAGTAGGCAACGTTGTATTGAGCCTAAAGAGTGACTACAGGACCAGAGCCAGCAGCCGTCAGACTGTGGGAAAGTCAATTCAGCCCCGATCTACTGATTGTTGTGGGGGGAGAGCACAAAGAAGTGGCCAGGCCATGTTTGTCTTCCCTTCTCCCTTGGCATCTCCCTGCAGTCTCCAGCCCTCTGACCACTCACTTTCACAAATAAAGCCTAGGGACGTTTGAGGAGTGGGGTTGTGTGGAGAGAAGCAGTGGAACCAGTTGTAAAAGGTATAGTAAGGAGCTTTAACATGCGTCATCGTGTAAAGTCATTACAGCCTTTTAATTCCTTTACTTAATCCAGCTGTTTGATTCACACATTTTTGTGGAATAATAATACTATATGAAACACACATAAGTACAATCGTCCACATATATAACTACATGTATACATCACATGTAGTTAACAAGAATTTATATCAGGGCTGTGTAACGGGAAGCCTCCATCAATACATTACGTCACACACACTGCTAATTCCTTGTATATGGGCCACT
>KN493196.1:10939-30703 GCA_000787155.1 Scartelaos histophorus | reverse complement strand
GCGCTTTTTTTTTTTTTTTTTTTTTTTTTTTTAAAGCAGACATTTTCTTTTCGGTACTTTTACATAATTAAGATTATTGATTGTCCAATTGTAGTGTTTGCATCACAACAAATTAATTACTCCAAGAGGGCTCATCTGAATTTAGACAAATGTATATTTCATGCTCCAGCTATTAAATCATTGGTATGCAGTGTGTTTTGAACACTACAGAAGACTTTGAATACATGAGGATGAAACTTGCAACCCAGCAGTCCAATTTGAATTCTATCATTATAATTTTGCTATTCTAATGAAATTATTTTCTTTCTTCTATCTTACAGGATCGTGGAATTGGCAACACCTCTCTGTCCACATTTGGTGTGGCTCAAGCCGTGCTGGAGATCATCCTCATGTTGTATCCTTTGTATGCAAAAACATGTTCCACAGAAAGAAAGTATATTTAATTAACAGGCTAAACTTGAAATGTTGTTGGTCCTTAATTAGTTCAACAGCTACTTGATGGTGTCTTCCGTTGTTGGCTTCTACAGTCTACGAGTTTTTCAGGGACTTACTCCAAGAAAGGATGATACAACCATGACAACGGTGAAGATGGGGAGAAGGACAGTGGGGCAGATTGAATTTCTTGTTGATAAAAGTGTATTTAATATATTTTGTGGTCTTTCTATTGCTCTGTTTCTTACTGTTGTCTCTATCCTGAACCTCTAATATATTTTTTCTCTGGGATCCTGAATAGCTTTAGAAAAGCATATCCAATATTTGTTTGTGAGTTGTGCAAAGTGCAGGTTTCCTTTACTAAACATCAGAAGGAGCGCAGGCTTTTGGGAGGTGGAGGATGTGGGTTGTGTTGGCCCACAGTGGCACCCATTCACTTGGTAATGAGTTTGGTGGTGGTGCGGCTTATTAACTAGCCATGACATGCCGGTGAAAGGACTTGAAGGAACAATGGAAAGAACCTGGTAATGAGCAACATCAGTAGTAATGTTGCTTTTTCTACAATATGTGGAACCAATATAGCAGAAAGTGCTCATGTGAAAACATGTCTACTTAATCTGTGGTGGCAATGTAAAATGTAGGACTGTGTCGCTGTGTTTGTTATAAATTATGATTTGCTTTATATTTGCAGATTATTGGTTGTTGTGTGTCCATCTTGGTCTTGAGTTCAGCGTTGCCAGTCATGTCCAGAACATTAGGTAAGTGCATTGGTTTCTAGTTTCACCTGCTAACTGTCATTTGACTTAATGCAGAGAGACGGGGGACAAGGACTGGGGTGGAGTGGTACAGTTACAATGGCTGTAATAAACAGCAAAGCAAAGCACAGCTGTTCAAATACTAATAGTCTGAGTGTGATTTTGAGAAACTAACACAGTGCAGTGCGAGCATACAGTGAGTCACTGGGGGCTTTGCAAAATATCAACAGGTTCTGCTTTGTGAAAGTGAATAGATGAAAAGAGATGAATGCGTGGGACCTGACTGAAAAGAAAGGCTTCCTCAGCAAAACGGAGACATGTAGAGTGTGACAAATGAAGACCTTATGAGACTGCTGCCTCAAGTTACACGTTTTTAACCATTTTTTTCTGTCAATTGATTTGCATGAAATATAGTATATATAGCTTTTTTGTTTTTGAGAAAATCGATTTCTATATTGGTGTAATTGTGATGGTACTCCATTACCAGTGCTAAGGTTATGATTTGTTTTTAACTGCATTGTATTCTGTGTGTCATTTTAGGTATCACCAGGTTTGACCTTTTGGGAGACTTTGGAAGATTTAATTGGCTGGGAAACTTTTACATCGTTTTGTCATACAACATGCTGTTTGCAGTTGTCACAACACTATGCCTTGTGAGAAAATTCACCTCTGCAATACGAGAGGAGCTCCTGAAAGCATTAGGTAGCTTTTTCTTATTACAAAATATTGCTACAAAACATAAAATTTCATGTTGTTACAAGACATTGGGGTAGGACTGAGTCTAGTACTGTGCCATTAAATGGAAAAAGAGCATTAATACCTCTGTCTAAGCGAGTCAGGTGCTGTAATGAGATTTCTTTCCTTATCTTGGTCTGCCCAGGTCTGGATAAATTACAGCTGTCAAACAGCCCCACAGACCCGGAATCTGGAAAGCTCTCTGCAAATGGGCATCAGAAAACTCTGTGAAAAGGACATAAGATCAACGGCATGTACAGACACACACGCGCACACACACACCTTAGCACAGCCAAAGGGAGATTTCAACAGAACTGCCTGTCTGCTGAAAGGTAAAGGGATTGGAAAGAACTTAATAAACCCAGGCAGTGTCTGATGGATGCTGCAAATGGAGGCTGAGAGCAATTTAGCTTCATGACATTCCATCGCCTGCGTCTTGGATGGAGCTGGGACAGAGCCAGGAGGAGTGAAAAAGACTGGCATCACTGCAGTAACCTTGATGTTGACCTCAATAGGAATAGTGACTTAAAACACTTTTTCTGGCTTTTCAAATAATCCCCTCCTGCTCAACTCATGTTAGGTTCTCCCTCTGCTCCTTGCAAGTGGCCAGAGCAGGTGAAATAATGCACCTTCTGTAATGAGAGGTTCTCCCATGTTTCCATTGGTCTGTCATGAATGTGGGAACTCAAAACAGGTATGTCTCCAGATTCGTGTTTTTATTGATTTCCCAATGTTGCTTCACACAACTGTAAAACATGTATAGCTTACTGATTGGTCTTGTAAATTTATTTGAAAATTGAAACTGGTTGTAACATAAGATAGTGTTTAAAATGTAGAACTTGAGGGACATGTCACTGAGCAATACATGGTAATCTGAGCTTGTTTTGCTGTTCTAAAAGTTGGACTACCGACATTTTAATATGCATCAACTGCTATTATATTTGTGCATCAGCTTTTATTCACAGGGCCGACTCAAAATCTGTTTTTATCTGATTTGTAAATGTTGTATTTACATGTACATATATTCTTTTCATACCTCTTTTTGATCTTCTTGATGTAAAATAGGGATTTTAATTAAGTACAAAGATTTTTAATTCAATTCAGCATTTTCAGAAAAGGGTTATCGAGTGCAAAGACTAGGTTACTCAGGCTCCATGTATTTGTTGTATAGCTACATTATTATGAACTGTGATGTTTTCAGTGTCCAGTACCACCTTGAATGCCTTAAACTGTCTGTGAAATTGTAGTCAGCTGAATGTTATAGTTGATGAAGGTTGTAGTCGTCGTGTGTAGTATGGTATGTCTATGTGATGTGAGACAGTTCCACTGTGATGCCCCTGTATGCCAAGTATAAAGGTACAATGACTTAAATATGCCCAATAAATATCCCTTCTTTTGTATTTTCACAATTGCAGGGGGCGTATAAATTAACATTTTTGACCATCGTCCTGCCTTTAAAATGGGAGGATGAAAACACAAGAAAATGTGAATGACTAGTAAAAGATTAAAGCAGCATCAATTCATCTTTTTAAGTAACTATTTTGATACTTGGGCTTGGCTAAAACCAGCATTACCTGGGTAGAGGCAGAAATGAACTTTTGAGTGTTATAAATTCTTGAAAATGTTTGCCACAACATAAATCAAACAAAAATATTACCCATGTTATCATGGCCAGTAAGCAGTCTAAGAAAACATAAATTTATTGATGGCCGAATTGATCCTTTACAGATATAATTCTCATATTTGGTAAATTTGATGCTATGTGAGAGAGCATTTTTATTGGAGTTACTGTGCATAGTATACCAGAATATATAGTAGCATTTTTCGATGCCATTTTGTCTCACAGATTTAAAAAGTTACAAAAATACATGACTTTTGTATTGCCAATGAGAAATGTGTCACCCCCAAACCTAAAACAGCTGAGAAATGTAATTGCAATGTAATGTAAATGTGAATTAAATTGATTGTTCTCCTAAAATAAAACCCAGTAGCACTCATGTTATGGTCATTTCTAATCCTTAATCTTACGTTTGCTGTCAAAAAGCAGCAGCAGCTTTTGTCATTATTAATGTAACCTTCTGTATATGTTTTGTGTGTGATCTTTTTTTTTTTACATTTCATGTAAATAAATTGTATGTACCTGTAATTTTTTTACGGTCCGTGTGTTTACAAATAAAGAAATCTTGCAACCATTATAGTCATGTTGGTTTATTGTCAGCATTACATTCTGTATGTTTATAGAAACATTAATATTGCATAATTATACTTGAAATTAGAGTAGTTTCTTGTGGTAGAAAGATCTGCAGAGTGGACAGGATGATTTGCTGTCTGCTGTGAAAGTCTCAAAGGACTGGAGGCAAATGTGGTGAAAAACATGAGAACAGGACAGCAGCACGCAGCCTCTGTGTTGAGAATACCTGGCCTCGTCTCTTTCTGTCAGGCTGGGAATATGTAGTGCAGTTAAACAGATGGGGCAGTCCCGCACTCCTCTCTGGATAACCTGTCACAAATAGAAAGGTTTTGCCAAGTTAAAATATTCAGTACTACAACCTGCAGAGCTCTCAGCAATGACAGCCATATAGACTGGCTATGCAAATGTAACCTAATTAGGTGTAATTTATTTGAATGCATTTATAATGAATTTTATTTGTTGAAGCATTTCAAGTTCCTCAGGGTAACCTTAAAAAGCCAAAAAAAAAACAAGCAATAAAATAACAAAAGACATTGAAAGTGGAGAAGGTGGCATGGACAATATAATGATAACATCATTTAGCCAAGTATTTGACTGACACCAGGTGGATGTTGTTTTGATGGTGTCTATAAAAGCTACACTCCAGGAGAACTGTCAGCAGATTGTGTCAAATGCAGTTGTAAGTTCAGGGACATTGTGAATGGCTATGAATGGCCTTGTGTTGTAATTCAAACAATCTAGAAAAACTACTTCACAGTGACATCACGCTAGGGGTGTTCTGAATGTTTGGTACAATCCACACATAAGCAATACTATGAAAAAGTTTTAAGAATCTGAAAACTGAAAAAATGGGATCCTGTGAGCAACACAAGTATTCATGGTTCTGTTTAGATGTTTGATTTTCAACAAAAAAAGGTGAGAGTGACCAACTGAAAAACTATTGGTGAAAGATAACTTGTGATTTTAATGTTATTTGAGATGGACTTGTTTAACTGCACAAATCAGCTCTTAGTCAGTTCTTTATGGTCAGATTTTGTTAAAACAAAATTAATTAAAGTCTAACTTGAGTAACAAAGCTTCAGACAGAGCAGTGCCTTTGATTAGCATTACACCCCCAGAGAATGCCAATGACATCAGCTGCAAAGTGTCAATCATTAATCATTAGTCCCAGTATTTGTGTTATTTACCTGTCCCTTGCTACTGATAGAGCAATCACATAAAAATAATAATAACATATGAGGGTGTCACTCTGACCTGCCTCTGTATTCTGTCCCAGTGGTGCTCCTGGGGCATAGACATGTGTCTTCTCTCCAGCTCGTCAAACACTTGTCTGCTTGATGACAGGGAGTGGTCAATATCACTCAAAAAAGCCTCTGTGTCCATGTGACAGTATTGGACAAAGCTGTCATTCAACTCCTGCAACTAATTAGAAAAACATTTCAGTAGCACAAAGGAGACATGTTTCATTCAGAATCACAATGGAGTGCTGTTTCACTGAAGGCTAGTGTGTGTAGAGTACAGACTGGAGAATAGTAATGGGTGCAGCAGTTTCACAAATCAATGCAACTATTTTATACTGACATGGGGAACTGATGTGGAATTGGTACAGTTTTTTTTAAATGGGGCTTTTGGGGTGTAAAACTACCAGATGGATACTAGTTACTGCATAGCTGGTTAGCCTCAGCAATGCATTTGAACTCTTAAGATTTTAATTTTGGAAAAGCCTATAAGAAAAAATTATGGATAATTTAGTTCTGGGAACTAGAGCAGGCAGTCACTTTTGAGCTCCATTTTAACTTCAAAATAAATATTGCCACTTTATGGAGTAAATTAAGGAACATTTATATACAAAAGATAACAATTTTATACAATATGTCATCTACTTCCAGTAAAACAAAAATAAGAACATTAAGTCTTTTCCTTTTCATTAAGTCGTTTAAATCATCAGTCACCACTTTCGTTCTCAAACAACAGAGTACCCGCCCAGAAGTTGTCTGTCTTCATCCACTAACTGCACCTGTTGCTAGGCAACAATCTATGCCTGCCAATGAAAATGAATGTTTATACCAAAAACTATTCAATAGTCATTGAATAGAGTATTTTTACTAAATATAGCTGCTAGTACCAAAAATACCACCATGTTGCAATATTTCAAAAACACTTTAGTTTTACTTAGTGTGTTTAATGGCCTCAAGTCACTGGATTCTACATGAGGAGTGCTGTAGTGTACAGTACAAAGCCTAAGCATTGATTTCCCTCTGTCTGACACACAAATACAGACTCACAATGACATCAAAATGTCTCCACGGCTCAGCTTTTATCACTAATTAAACAACTGTTAACCATTTGGATAGAGGGTTTTATGGGGCCGACTGCCTCTTTGACAGTCAAAGCAAACAGCACAGCCTCTGGTGAACTTTGCCTTACTCCACTCTGAGTGTGAAAAAAAAAAACAGGGTGAGGTGGCAAAAACTGCAGCACAACAGTCCTACATGGAGAACCTGAACCACTGCAGTGAATATGCATCAATTACTATGTCCACTATTTTACAACATTTTCACCCTGGCACTAACCTGCATATTTGCATTACAGTCAGCTAAGCAAATAATTCTTCTCTTTAAAAAAGTCTAGTCAATCAATTCTGTCAGCACTGAGCTGCACAGCTCACAGCTCTTGAAGATCATGCAATGTGTGACAAAAGATATGAGACAATCTCCTGGCCACCCACGACTACTGATTCACTCCTCATGAAGGTAAAGCATGGGGAGGTCCTCTAACACTTTATAAAAGTGTAAGTGAGGTGCATGCACAGGAGACTGTGGGGACTATAGATTACTCTTAACAGTAACATCTTTAAATCTGTATTATAATGAGAGCAATATGAGACTGATATTAACAAAGTTGGGGTTGTGATATGTAATGATGAACATGCTCTTGGTATTCTGAAAGGAAAACAATCTGGTTGGATTTGACAAATAATGTAGCCTCTAATGGAATTGCTTCACTAGGTGGCAATGTTCCCTTTTTATCAGAGTCAACAGGTGAAGTCAACACAATATAAATACCTATGTATGATGTGACACTTTCAACAACAAACCACTCATGTTTATCCTAAATGCATTAGAATTTGGTGTGGATCCTGGAATGTGCAGTGGACGGATGATCCAAAGCACAAGCTTCAGTCCAGATTAATGAACAAACAGAGAGTGATTTACAAAGCATCAAAGGACTCTGGGACAACAGCAAAGGAAGTGTACAACAGTGCATATTTGACTTACAACTGTGGTCAGCAAGGGCCAGAATCAATAGTTCAAAAACAATCATGAGCCCAGAAATGAACTTAATTGCAATATCTCACCTTTTCCTCAAAAAATCTCTGTCGGAGTAGTTTCTCTTTTGGACATCTGGTTTTCATTGCATTTGTGTACCATTTTCGAATAGTATATCCTCTCCACCATGCTTGAATCCTATACACAAAATATTTATAATATTTATTTAATGCATATTTCTATACCCTACAGAGACTGTTACTGGTTTCCTTGACAGTTAGAAATATGGTAATAGGGTTATGTTTGTACCTGGTGGCACATTGGTGTCGAAAAAGATTTGCTGCATCATGGATCACCCGTGTCTTATACTGCTGTCTCCTGCAAACTGGGCAACACTTTTGTCTTGAAAGCTTTTCAAAAGCTAGAACACAAGCTCTGTGGAAGACGTGTGAGCAAGACAGCAAAACCTAAAAACATAGAGCTCATAAATAATGTGTACAAAACATAAGATACATACCAACAGTCATACACATAGGTGTAGTAGTAAATTTTACATAGGTCTCTAAATATATTTGATATTTAAAGGATAGAATGAACATGACTCCCTTTAAGCTGCTTGGTACCTGCAGCGTCTTCCACCTTTCAGATTGATGCTTTTTTCATTTGAAAACAGACAGTAACAGCTATGGAGCTTGGCACACAAACCAGTTTACTCAAATCTCCGGGGGAGATGGGGGAAATTGATTTCCCATTGTTTTTGGTCTGAGCAACACACTCCATCACTGGTGAAAGGGCACACTGCAGTCTACAGCTCTAAAAGCTGGACAAGCCATTAAACAGAGATAAATTTCAATTCTTAATAGGCTTATTGGTACAAGACTATGGTTTATGGCCAGAAATATATACTATATACTATAATATATACTATTGGACTTTTAACCTATTAAACAAATAATTATCATTCATATCGCATTGAAAATTACATATCTGTTGCAGAAAAAAGCAATGCACACTACACACATAAAACACTGCAGCAATACATGATGTAGCTGTAATTATTGACATTATAAAAGAGTTTCTGTTGGGATTTTACCTTGGTGAAAGTGAGCTTCAATTGTTCTATTTTGGAGTCAAACTAATATTTACATGTGCATCTATGGTAACTGTGCTTTGAAAGGCTTGCCTATTCTGTGGCAGCATTCTTAAGGAGATTGGCATCTTAAAAGGGGGACTGGAAAGGTGTGAAAGACTGAATGACCCTCACTATAACCCACTGATTGCTACATCATCATGTCACAGTTCAGTTCCGAGGCAGTATGGGTAAATTTGTACAGTTGTCTACACAGATTAGAACGTACAGGAACTACAGGGGACCAGCAGGGGGGCTTTGTGTGTCTTTGTGTGTCTCAAATGGAAACAAGCATTACCTCCATGACGGTCTGAGAAGACAGAAGACATTAAAGAAACTAGAGTAATCCTTCAGTGGGTGTATTATTTCATTTGATTGATTAAACAAAAACCCTTTTCTATTAGCAGCTGTGTTAATACTCTACCTGAGGCTTCAGATGAAACTCTTCCTTACATATTGCGCATGGATGAGTTGATTCTTGCTGTTGGACAGATCGAACTTTGATGAGTGACCACTGCTCCTCAGTTAGTCTTTCAAGTGGGCTGGATACTAAACCCATTCTCTCAGCTGAAACAGAAAAGAATGTATAAAAACAAAATGTTTTATGATGATGATGATGATGATGCTGATAAGGTATATTTAACACACAGTCCTACACAGACACAGACAACATACCCAATGTCAATGGAGTTTGAGTGTCATCAAGTACATATTCTCTCTCTTTGCCAAAATCCTCCTCTTTGACACATGGGCCATTTTTTAACTTTGTGGACGATTTTCTGCTTTTCCATAGAGGGCCAGATCCAGACAAGGAAAGACTTGGCAATAGCAGCTTTTTAGTGATGTGGTCCTGAAGGGCCGCTGAAGTTAGTACCAGCCTGGTGGTCATAGGCATAACCCCCTGTAAAATACATGAGTTGTGTTTGGTGAAGTAGAACTGATTTAGAAAAACGCAACACTGTCTTTAGCTAGAGTTAGCTACAGTAGTAGGCTCAATTGTTTGGGTCATAGTTCTCCTAAAAGATTTAAAACCCGTTAACAAGTTACATACACGCAGACCACACGGTATAGCAGATTATACAGGTTACTGTTTGACCTTTATCAATAAAAGTAAACTAAAACACAAACCTTTCGAGCTGCCATCTGTGTTAGCGCGGTCACTTAGCAACAGTCCCCGCCCATCCTCTCTCTGTCCTGGAAGCTCATTGGCTCATCACTGTGAAGCTGAGAAAACAGGGCCTAATAAAGGTAAACATAGAGGTAAGCAGCTAAATCTTTAAAAGAAAGTACGAAAGTTAAGTATACACGCATATATATAATTAAGTGCCTTTAGGTTTTAATGATTTCACGAAATACAAGGATCTGAGACGTAGCCTACCCCTAATTCTCAAGCGAGCAAAATTGTTTCAGTCATTTTCAATTACGACCCGTTTTTAGACAAGAAGTAACTTTTAAAATAAAGTGTGCGCTTGTTAGCTGTGTGACGATTTGTCTGGGCTTGTTTGCCTCAATATGAGCAGTGAAAGTTTAGGTAACTGAATGTCTTGTATGAATAACCTCTGTTTGGATGTTAAATTATCACTAAACCAGTACCTTTCTGTGAGTAAGGTACTAATAATCATAAATAGTCATATTAATTAGTCAATATAAAGTGTTCCTAGTTAATGGAATAACAGGTGCAATATGTTGTATCTTAATGTTCTCTCTCCACTTCTTTCTATTGAATGTTATTTCGCAATAACGCACTCTTAACTGTTTGTGATGTCTTATTATTACTAATGATTATTTTATTGCCAGGCACTTGAGAGTGAGAGGTTGGAACATGACCAAAGGAGATGTGTATGTCTGAGTGAATCACCAAGCTGTCGTCAGAAGGGCACTGAACAAAGGTAATCTGCTCATACCTGTACCGTGAGCTCAAGGATCCCTCCCAGGTCAGGCGCACATGGAAAAGCATACACACAAACATGCTCCAAACCAGCCCTTTTTCTAAACCTGATGAAAAGTTTGCTTTATTTTGCACACAGAGTGCAGGGGTGTGTAACTTTAAAATGCTTTGCACCTTTGATTGACTTTGATGTGTTCAGTCGGAATTGGTGAAAACTGATGGCCGTGGCACAGTCTAACGGTGAAGCCTGTCAATCCTGAGGCTCGTCTAAGAAAACAAAGTGAAGACCCAGCTCTGCAAGGAGGAAACCTCTGAGCTTCTCAAGAGGCTGCCACATTCTTGAGATTAGGACAAGAAAAACGCAGACCACTGCAGGTAATACCCTAGACAAAAGCATGGAACAATTTATTAGTTAAGAATTCAGTCTCAGTGCTATATCAAAGGCTGCATGTCCACAGTGTCAGATTCTGGGCTTTGGTTTGTTTTTTTAAGTAAATAATCACGCTTAAAAGATATGACAAAGATGGGGCTCAAGTCCCCCTATAAAGCCCTCATTCTTCTAACTGTCATCGCAGAGGTATCAGAGTACGCTTTAATTTTCAGCATGGGTACTGTTTGTCTTTTCCTTGTGAATACCATTTTAAAGAGCTTTTTATTTAACTTTCTTCCTCCTAGACTTCTTAACCCTATCTGTGGTATGTCTGAGTAGACAGCACAACCTGATGGGTGAAGATCTCTTTGGTTGATGTTATCTGACAAATAAATAATAATCACAAATTAACAACATGCTAACATTTTTCCCCTGCAGCAACAGACTGGCCTTATTAATACATTTTTCAAAGCCTTGAGACATGGTGAGTTATTTCATGGTCATAAACAGCAGGGTGACCATAAATCATCACAAGGATACAATGCACTGTTGTCAAATGTGTAATTGCTGTGAGATATAGACAAGAAAGGGCAGCCCATAATGGTTCATTATGTCAGCTGCTGAAATGACCAGGAGACTAATCACTTTGATAGGAGACAGTGGAGGGAGACACAAATCTAATTATTGTATGACCTGACCCATAATGCTTCCATAACATGACTCTAATCACTGCATTGTGGATAGGAGTCCCCGTGGCTGTGGGAGTGACGGCCAGTGGAGGAGCAGGGCAGGTCTTGTTGTTATCTCCTGCGTCATTGCTGAGTAAGTATGCTCTATCGATACAAACGCATCAGTAGTCCTGTTTGGTTGTGTTTCAAAGAGATGGAGCTTCTAATGATTAGACATGTCTTTTGTAAATGAAATACAAATCACCCTAGGCTTTTGCTTTTACTTCATTTACTAAGTGCTACATTACCTCATACTTTGGACCTAACAATGGATTTCCAATAAATCTTATAGTAGTGGAAATGATGGAGGGCCTCACATATCACAAAATGTGCCAGTGCTTATTAGCACTTGAGAAGTTATTGATCGGCCATTTTGATTAACGATGGTGGTGGGCTTTGGTGGCATTCAAATGCCCACAGTGGACCTGTTGGCAGCGCTCGGGCTCATCTCAATTACCTCAGGCTTGTGCTGATGCCAGGCGCGCTGAAGCGTCCCCTGTCTGGAGCTACACTCACTCACCTCTGTTTCCCTGTCCAGACTCCTGCTCAATAGTAGAGTCAACATTTAGACGCAACACTGATATACTGTGCTATCAGGTCATAGGCACTGCCAATTATCCTACTATTTCCTGTAATTGCAGCATAACTGGCAATGTCTTATGTCACTTAAAGAATTTATGCTAAAACAATATGAAATATTATTGACAATAAATGTTACCGGCACAATGATAAAAGACCAAATAGAGTTCCAAACAACAAACAACAAAACAATGAAAACATAAAGATTAAGAAATTACATTGTGTCCCAGGCTATTGAGTTTGATTTAAATTTGAGAAATGTCAAAGAATATTATTTAATAAAAAATATATTTTCATTTTATGCTACTAAGATAATCATGTTGCAATGATTTTGATATAATATCACTGCATTACCAACAATTCCTGACCTGGCTCAAGTGGCCATCCTTCTCCATAATGGACAATAATTGAGCAAAATCCATCACTATGTCTAGAAATAGACCCCCATAATGGCCATAAATTGCATCTTGTGAAGGCATGAGCCCACTGCACCTGCTGCGCCTAAGAGCCACTGCAGTGGTGTGTAGCCCCTTTAGTCTTTACAACTTCTGGATTACACACAATGCAGAGAGTTGTGTTACATCAGAGGATAAATAAACTCATACTTTTTAAAGTTTTAACCATATGTCCTGTATATTGGATTGCAAAATTTTCATATTTTCTGTACTTTATTATACATTTCAGATGAAAATACACACAGTGATTTACAGACACATTTATCAAGGTACTGAAAGAGAAGGTACACTAACGGTAATTAAATAATTTCATTTTTTCACAGGAGCACCTGAATTAAATGAACGGAGCCTGAGACTTTCTTCAAAACTGAGCTATAAATCAATGGCAGCAGCTATTTAATCTGATTGAACGCCGCGCAAAGAGCCCGAAGTTTGCCTCTGCTGTGGGGAATGTGTTTGTGGTGAGTCTCATAAATGCCAAGTTCTTTGGGCAATAAGAATAAATATCACAACCACTCTCTAGAATTACCACATAATTGGGGACTTTCCGTGTCTGCACAGGACCCCAGTCTCCTCCCTCTAACCTACATCCTCACCTTTACCACATATGAGTCCATTGGGGTGACAGAGGGAAAGAACAAGGTGGCAATATACCTCAACATGACACAAAGTAATCTGGTTACATATATTATTCTGTGTGCAGTTTTCCTTAAGTATGCCTATCCCCATAGGAAATGACCAACACTAATGCAGAGATATAGAATAGATTTGCAGTACATTTTTGTTCATTTCCTTATGCACAGCCTCACTGGGTATATAATACAAACAAAGCAAACATTTAGTCGTAAGAGTTAAATGTTAGACAGGTTTAATTGTATCTTTTATATACAGTTGTAACTAAGCAACATGAAATCCCCCATCTCTTTTGGAAAACATGTAGCTGTAGTTGTAGCGCATTGCCCTTTCCTTTCAAATCCACCTTAAGTTCTGCCAAGGGACTCCACCAGTTTGCTTCCTTGTTGTAATTTTAGTGTCTGATGAAAAACAAAGTAGTTATTTGAGTGTGCCAAAGCTGCAGCCACATGTTTGTGTTTCCATCTTCTGTCTTATTGAAGTTGTAGCTCCCTGATAAGTGTTTACACCTTTAATGGCATACAATGAAACAGATTCTGCAATAACTCTCTGCTAATAACATAAGCTTTCCTGCAACTTTGACTTTTCATAATGTTTTCATTAAATGCCTGCAGCGAGGAATACAGTTGTCTCAATGTTATGTTATGTTATGTTATGTCGTAGTTTAATAGCATTTCCTATACTGCACTACACTTGACATAAACAGTAGAAAAGTTCAATATTGATTTCAAATTCTCATGTGATCATCTGTACAAAGGGGTGTGTTGTAAATGATTTCTTTGTGATTTCTCTATATAGTCTGTACTTTCCATACAAAAATATGATTTACTAATTGTAAACAACTTTGGATAGTATATCATCATCTGTTTTACTGTACAGTCAATCACTTCCATTGGAAATAATGAGACAGGATATGGTTCTAGATTGTAATGCCTTTATTAAGTTTTATACTGAATTGCTGAATTACTGGCTATAGATATACAGGTTTGTACATACTTGCATGGTGTTTAATACAGTACAAATCAGAAAGCAAAACTATGAGTTTCCCCCTTGCTTGTGGACTTACTTTGGAGGTTAATGGTAAGATCTTTCCAGCTGGCGAGGACTTTAACATTAGATCAAGGCTGGTGAAGCGGGCCGCACTATGTTTACATTCTTTCATGATGTCCCACTCAGCAAGTCACTTCTGACACCACAATTTATTAGAGAGATCAAGTGTGAAGGGACTTCTGAAATTCAAACATTTATGCCACATTGCTTGACCTTTGGATAGGGTCAATAGTCCTGTGTCAGTCACATAGTCAGCTCTTACAGTTTATTTTCCCTAACACTTGTCACATAGTTGTGTGAAAAACAGACAGCTGGTTGTGGAACCTAAGACAAGATACAAGTGCTGCCTTATACGCACCCCTTTGAACTGTCACTCATAAAAACAGTGAAGGAACAGGAAAAACTATGAGACAAGTCGGGCTAAATATGATGTGCATTGATTGTTAATCTTTATTATCATTTATGTCCGTATACGGGGACTAGGAGGACTCTATGTAAAAATGAAATTTAACATTTCTTCATAAAGTTCTTTGTTGTAAATTTTACATCCTGTACAATATCTTGTGATTAGAAGGCTGGTGGTTTGATCCTTGTCATTGTGTTGCTGTGCAAGGCACTTCACAGTTTGCTTATTTATGAATGTATGAGTCATGTAGCAAAGGCAGTTGGTGCAGATTGACAGACACATCTGTCCAGATCAGGGCATAAGTGGCTACAGTAATAGTTTACTTTTTGTGTGGAATAAAGGTGCTACATTGATGCTTTGCTGTTTATGTCATCACTATTCCCTGTTGGTGTGATGCTAATTGCTCTGTCTGAACCTCCTTTACTTAAGTTAGAATTAAACCTGAGCTTTTTTTTAACACGATCTAACCATAAAGAACTGACTTAATTTAAACTACAACAGGCCAATTTGTACTGTCCCTCTAATGTAACATCACAGTCACAAGTTTGCTAGAATTAGTCAATAGTTTTTCAGTTAGTCACTCTCACTTTTCAGACAATCTAAAAACTTCAAAAATCAGGCTGTATTTACTAATGTGTGCAATGTGTCCCAATGCTGAACATTCTGCTAGAACATCCCCAGCAGAATGTTACAAAAGTATCAATAAATACATTCAGTAAAAGTCTGAATTCAAAACATAAAAAACACAGATCCATTTCCTGTTTGAGTGCAGACCTTATTAGGACATTTTTTGCATGGATTGTACTTGCATGCAACTCAACACACTCCCAACTTAGCTGTTCTTGGGACTTCAAAAGGATGCAAGAGATAAAACAAAATGAACTGCGCACACATCAAGCCTCTAGTGGCCTTTAAAGCCTAATTATACCTGTTGGAGTGATGAGAGACACATCACACAACCTAGTGATTAATAAACAAATCCCCCAAAGTGTCTGACAAGTCCCTGCTCATCTCTTACTCCATATCAAAGTGTATCAAAAGACAATTAAGCTTTAGCCAGCACTTAACCCCTCTCTCCCTGGTGTGTCAAACTCTGTCGGCCATCTTGTCCCGTGCACCTGTTTGAGAACATGCCCCAGACGTCCCTACCCAAGCTTTTATCTGTCATTGACCCGGCCAGGATCACTTGACTGGAGCTGCTTTGTACGTGCCGACGAAGTAAGTGTTGTGATGGCATGGATTTTGTAAACAGACACACCTTTTGAGATGAGGTTACAGACTGGTGAGGTGCTCTGAGGATATGACTGACCCTAGGCTGAGGGCACATGGGGTTGTCTTCAGTCTTTGAAAGGCGGCAAGTGTGGAGTGAATTCTTTATAATGTTTTGGCTTTCTGAGCAGATTACCTTAGATGAGGGGTGTCCAAACTATGACCCTTTACTTCCATCTTATTAGTACCTTTTCTTTTAGATTAATATATCATTAATAAAACTACATTTGGAACACAGTACAGCCCAGACTGTAACCAAACCATTGAAAATAGAAAAATGCAGTGCCCAAAACCTTAATTGTTAAGGTTACAGCCACTCACTCAGGAGTTAATTTGTTCTTCTGTTAGATGGAACAGATACACGATTTCTGAGAGGATTTAGGAAACATCTTCCATCACCCAACATGAATCCAAAATCATTATTACTGTGCGTAATTGTGCATTGGTACTAAGTAGGACTGTCAAAAGTATTGAAAATCAGATACTGATATTAAAATAAATAAATAAAGTATTGAAACTAGACTACTTGTTTGAGGAAGTATACATACTACATAAAAGTCACATTCACAGGACAGAAATTAACTTTTCCTGAATTGCTTTAAAATGATCTTAAGCTGTATCAGATCAAGAATAAGATCACCATGGTATATATACCTAGACGACAGAGGGAGTACACAGATAAAAGACAGCATAGTAATATAGCGTTGAGTCTATTCCTTAGTATCAAAATCGAGTTTGAAATTTTAAGTGACACGTGATGATGCTAAATTATTGATTAATTTTTTTACTGACCCCTTGTGGCTGGAGCTTCTGGTTATAGGCTGACACTGAGTAGTGAAGTATATTCATAATGGCATCAGGAATAATAGGTCACATTTAGTTCCATCTTTTGTATTGATTAAAAGGTAGCCATCATTAAGAACTGCAGAATGAGGCCTTTAGCAACTGTTTATAGTTTTGTCAGACTCTAGGTATGTCTTAAGCCTCTCTCCAGTCACTGTTTTTTCAATACACGTTCCTTGCTGTAAGCTGCTTTCGCCAAACAAATGTGATTTAGCCTAATCATTTCACTTGAACAACATGGCATTGTTTAGAGTGTTTTTCCACTTGTAACCTGGATTGATTTGCATAAAGGAATTATAGATAGAAAGTTTAACCTTTTATTGGGAGAATCCATTAGACAGAACAGTAATCCACACGTGCCTGTTTTTACAACTATGTTCTCAAGAGCAAGGAGCTGGTTGAATTTGCTCACACACTGCCCTCTGCCTGCATTTCTTAGTTCTCTTTGCTTGGTCTGTGGTAAGAATAGAATAATTTGGACTACAGACATTGTTAGTACTTGTCCATAGTTTTTAGTAAATTTTTTTGTTTGTTTGTTTGTTTTTGGCAAGACTAATATGCCTATATAATAGTTTATAGGTAGATTTTTCAGATATAGTATGCATTTTACTCATAATCAAAAAAACCCACATCATTATGATTGCAGATTACTACTATATAGTAATTTAACAGTATACCTCACTGTATACCTTTGAACCTGTACAGTTCTATTAGATGTCACTAGACAGTGGCTACAGTAACTACATTTCCCATTGCTGCAGCCTGTGTATTGTACTGTGGAGATTGCTGAGAGATCAGGGCCAAATCACAAGGCTGACAGAGACATTGGAGAATTGCTGTATATAAATGATCATGCCCTACCATTGATTTAACTAATGATGAGTGCTTTGAGTGCAACAATAGTAATTTTGTCATAAAGCTGTCAGCAGTTAATCAGTCAGTTAAGGGTTTCCTCCTTCCAATCTAAGATTTATTAAACGCTCTCGCAGGCTTGTCTGAGCATGCTCTGTTCTGTCTACACTACGCCTAATGAAGCGCACTTTGATGTTCCTATTTGTCACAGCCGTCATTATTTTATACCAGCTACTTAGTGCGTGAAACTCCTGTGACATAATAGTGCATTTCTAGTGTGAACTGTAGTTGACAGGGCTTTTTCTTCCTCTTCACTCTGATGGCTCTATTTAGGATTTGAATGATGCGTCTGAGCTGCTCCCGGCTGTGTCTAGCAGAGCCAAGACTTGCACACCACAGATGCCTAGAGGTCTTTGTAGGTCTCCGCTGGTACATCTGCCAACAACAGGAATTTCCCTGGTTTACACAACTCACAACACAAGGCCACGTTATCTCTAAAGACTAAAGAGTTTCCTATTCGGACGGGTTGTGGCAGTCAAGTACTACCTTAGAAGCACCAACTTAATCTACTGTGATTAATCAAATAAAGCCAACACGATCAGGCGTGTAATCACTTATGTCTGCTCCAAAATTAATATTCAAATTTTGCCTTGCGCAAACCTTAAAATAAAAATAACTACATTTATTTACAATACCAATATTTCAAAAAGCAGTTATCTTATTTGACTGTTATATGAGGTCACAATTCTCCTGCCTTAACACCAGTGACTATTTTTAATGATGGATAAAATTATTGTTTTCACTGCTAGTTCATGCTCCTGGTGATCGCTGTTACTTTGAAGTCAAATATTAAAGCCCTATTTAATGTGGTCATGGGCTCCTGCCTGCACTCAGCTCCTCTTAAACACATAGGCAGAGCTGTAATTTTAACAAGGTAAGGCAAAATGTGCTCTAAACACAGTATCCAGGTTTCAAATAGCTCATAGTCAGTGCAAGCATGAGAAGCAGCCATCCTTTCTCTTATCCTTGCACACAGTGTTATTAAAACATATAATGATAGATTTTGTGAATGAAACCGCAGCAAATAGCAGATATGGAGCACTCAGAGAAAGTAGTTTTATCTGACATGCCTGCAGAGAATGAAGGAGGTTTGTCAAAACATAAATAAGATTTAGGACCCTACAACAGGAAGACGACTACATTCAAAAAACATAGTCATTTTATTGACTATTTTTTAAGCTCTGGCTACCAAAATGTGATGGAAATAAAATTTTGGATCTTACAGCTAGATATCAAAAGTCCCTTCAGAAAATTGAAGCAAAGTGAAATTTAAAAAGACTTATTTGGCAGCTCTATATTAATAAAGCTTAATAAATGTACAATACTTTAATACTGGGCTACATTAACATAATGATGCATAATGATGTGTGAATGTGTATGAGCATAAATGCACATATATGTAGCTTTTGTTAGTGTTTTAATACAATTGGAAAAATATTTGAAACTTTTCAAAAAAGTTTTGCACTTATGCTGTGCAATACAATTATATCAGAAAAGCTACTTGAGAAGATGTAGAAGAACTTCTTTTGACTTCTTAATTAAAATATAAAATTGTAACTTCATCAAGCAAGAGATAGAAGCTCCTTAATGTAATTACTGTGGTACTAATGTCTGTTTTTTTTATCTGCATAATGCGTTTCTGTAGATAACCTCACATCAGATCTGTTTGTGAGTCTATAAATACACCTGTCACAATGTGCTAGCTGCTTTCATGCATCTCTAGCCTTTATCATATTGAAAAAACTGCACACATCAAAGCTAACAACGCAGGACTTGTAAGATAAAGGCGCTCTCGAGATGAAGCCTTTTCTATTGCTTATTAGTGAGCGTGTGATGAATGGGGATTCGGGCCACTATACCGGACCACCACAGTATGGAGACGGTGTAGTGTTAGGACAGCTCTTGAGACTCTCTGTGTGTAAACATTGTGCAGGGGCCGACAGATGGGCCTCGGCAAACTGGTCCTGTTGACCTTTGAACCCCACTGTCCATCTTTTCTACTCCAAAAACGCAGTGGAATTCCAAGGAGATTATCGTCCTTTTTTGTCTTTTGGTTTGAGGGCCACATCACTAGCATGCACTAGGAAGTTGAACAGTGATTGTTAGGGTGAGAGCACGGC